>CAUYQV010171746.1:0-13340 GCA_963574575.1 Galagoides demidoff | reverse complement strand
AAGGCTCAACAGAGTATGAGAAATTTCCTAGTGTATATGTCCATATATATCTATATATACATACATACACACATACCTGTCATGAAGGTTGTTTAAACCTATTTTAAAAATAATAAAACTTGAAAAACATTATTATTATTTTTGCAGTTTTTGGCTGGGGGTGGGTTTGAACCCGCCACCTCTGGCATATGGGGCCGGCACCCTACTTCTTTGAGCCATAGGTGCCGCCCTAAAAACATTATTTTTAATGCTCATACAAGTAACATATGAAACACTTGGAAATAGCTCTGAAAGATTTTACATCAGATGGTATTTGTAAAAACTTCTTGGTGCCGTAGGCTTAACAAAAGTTAAGGGGAAAAAGTATTGTGTCTTTACCTCGAGTAACACCTACCCACCAGCTCTTTGGGAATGCCTGCGTGTTGATAATACCTAATGTGTAGTACGGGTCACAGCCTTGCCGTGAGGAGTTGGCTGCTCTTAAAAACTCGTCACTCAGGCTCATTGTTTCAAACTATTCCTGACTTAAGCTCTTTGCTTCCTCCACTCAGTCAGGTGCCTTGTTTCTTCCTCCCTTCGATTCCTCACTCATTCTTCACTCCCATGTCTATCACACGCATTCAAACCTCCTGAACTATCTCCTAGATCAGCAGTTCTCAACCTGTAGGTCATGACCCCTTTGGGGGTTGAACGACCCTTTCACAGGGGTCTCCTAAATACATCCTGTATATCATATATTTACATAATGATTCATAACAGTAGCAAAATTACAGTTATGAAGTAGCAATGAAAATAATTTCATGGCTGGGGGTCACCACAGCAGGAGGAACTGTATTACAGGGTCATGGCATTGGAAAGGTTGAGAACCACTGTCCAGATTATCTTAATCATCCAAGAGTTATTTTTCCTCCATCCCAAGTCTTCTCTTTAAAATTCGACCTACATAAGGCATTCATATAAATTTCCTTAACTATAGCTCTGATCATACTATTCTCAAACATTCATTGTCTTTTTAATGTCTATAAAAATAGGTGTAAAATTCCTTCATTTACTAAAAAAAAAAAAAAAAAAAAGGTAGTCTAAGATCTGATCCTAACTATCTCTCTTAACTTGCTTTCTGTTGGTTCAAATTATCATCTTTAAAGGCCCAGTTCAAAGTCAACCTTTTCTTAAAACACTCCTTAGCTGTTAGAATAAATCTTCTGAAGCCTCAAAGTAACTCAGCATTCATGATTTTCTAGCATAAATTATAATTTCTTATGTACGCATTAGAACACATTTTCACTAGAGGAAAAAAGGGTCTATATCTTCCTTGGATATGACAGCCTCCATTATCACTTGTTGAGTGATTTTTATATGAGCTTAAAATAAATAAATAGATGATTTGCCTTGTTCTTAAGGTAAAGAAGAAATTTATTTCCTCTTAAGTAAAAAAAAGACATTATTTTTATACTTTATGTTTTTACTACAAAATTAGAAAGTATATTACATTTAGATACCTTCTTTTAAAACATCATGCAAGTTTTATCAGCCATTTCTTTAAAGAGAAAGATGTTCTCTTATTAATTTAATAAAGGTATTTCATTTCATAAAATGTATTCGACTTATTTAATATATGTGTTTCGGTACTTTCCGATGTAGTGATATTCTGCAAGTTCAATTCTAATCGTAACTCATTGGCTTAGCTATCCAAGTTTATCTCTCCTTTTGAATCATTCACAAGATAATGCCTACCCCATCCATCACTAAAAGTCACAAGAGTTTCTTTAGTTTTCAAATATGTATACCTTTTCATCCATCAGGTTGAAGAACAAGATTAAATATATCAGGAATAAATAACTCCATTAATCAAAAAAATAGACCCATCAATCAGCTTCTGAGGTCAAACTTCTGACAGGTGCCAAAGAGCTCTTTCCAGTATCACCTTTCAGAAATTAAGACATTAAAGGAGTTAACCAAGGTGTCACAAAGGGGACTCCCAAACTCTCTGAGAGAAAAAAAAAAAAAAGCCAGTTTGTTTTGTCAAAGTTGCAGGACTAACTCAGAATCAGAATGTACTTTGTGATATTGTTAGTTGATCCATATAAATAAAACTGGTGAACTGAGGATAAATGCTTAACATTCTCACAAAAAGGCACGCAAAGGTTCCCTCAGAGATATCAGAGCACAGAGCAGTAGAAACATTTACTATTACTGTAAATCTAGCCAGGATTCCCCTTGTCTTTTAAAGACAACCGAAACATAGCAGCATAAAGTGGGGCTGAGTCTCCCTAATGACTCCCCTTTACACATAATTCATAGTCTGATAAAGAAAATATGATACTTTATTTGCTTTATTTTATGTAAATTACATGGACAAAATGAGATATTCCATCTCTGACAATCTGGATTCCTCTCCCTCTGCTTCAGGCAGCCCTCACTACTTAGTGCCCTTGCCAACAAACCTCCTGCACTTGACCATGAACCCTGCAGGGAAGGAACCAAGGTCAGGAGTTTTGTGTTGATGTGTTTTGTGACTATGGACTGTGTCCCTAATTTAGGCAGCTGAATGACAAACACCTACAAAGAGACTCAAGAGAACCGCAGGGCATCACGGAAACCCCTTTGAATAAGCAGAAACAACACTTACAGTACATATCCAAGGCAAACTGACTCCCTTCCCAAATTTCTGCCTCCCCTTAGACCGGCTCAGCTGAATCGGCACTCAGCTTATACAGACTGGGGCTGTCCAGAAAGTATCCAGCCACTGGTAATAAACCATTTTTCATATTATCTGGCCACATACATACTAGACAGCCCTCATGAATAGCAGAAACAACATACAAAACAGGTTCCATATTTTTTTCGCCTGGACTCATCTAGCCTTTCATAGAAAAATTGTTTCACCCTTAAGACTCCCCACTTAACCCTATCAGCAAATAATAAAGGTGAAACTATGTCCCAGACAGGAACTCTTTCCCTACCTTCTACCCTAAAAGCTCTGTGCCTCCACCTCCACGGAGCATATTGCACTGGTCAGAATCCCAAACTTGAGTGCTAATTTTAGGTAAAAGAGCACTAACGGCATCGCTGGCCTAACTTTTATACCATGAACCCATATTCCTAACATGCAACATAGTGCTGTCTGCCTCAAAGTGATAGAAGAGAGGGAATAAAGAGCGAGCGTCAGGGAATGAACTCAGCGGCCAAAAACAAATTACCAGAGACATGTACCTTCCCAAGAGAAAGAGAATTATGGAGGCAATATTGCATGATGGGGTATGTAAGCACAGCCTTGGAGGACCATGTGTAGAAGGAAACTAATTAAGAAAAGCACTTAGGAAAATTGCTTTCTACTGTGTGGGTAAGGATTTATCACAAGACATGATTTTTAAGTGAAAAACCTTACATGTAAACCTGGACTAAGTGTTTAGTCCAAGGTGACATGCCAAGGCAAACAATAGAGATAAAAATAGAATGCTTGAAACCAGCCTCCTGATCTAATCACCAGACACTTTGCAAGTTTATCTGAAAAGGTCCTAATGCAAAGTAGAACCTTAAGAGTGAGAGGTCAGCGTACAAATTGCAGCAGCCCACTGGGCAGCAATGGAAATGGAATTGATTGCTTCCGTAGAAAGTGATAAAATGTTATCAATAACGAGACTACAAAAAAAAAATGCAATCATATGTACCACGAAAGAAAAAGCATTTTCTCCATTAAAACGGCTTTGGCTGATCATTACTAGTCATTAAAGATCGCATGACATCTGACCTTCTTTAATCCCGGCATTCTGGCTGAAGTTATAAGCTGGCAATTTCATTATGTCTTTGCCTATTTTTTAAAAATCCATTTCTGTATGATTTCTCTCATTCAAAGAGCACTGGTAAATATCAAGTGCTGTGAAGGGCACATCAAAATGGATGAGGCTTATTTCCACCTCTCAAGGATCTCTGGTTCTGTTGCTCATGGATGCCTAAATAATACTTCTGGACACAAGCTGGTAAGTGCTCTAAAAGAAAAAAAATGCATGATATCCTGCGGGGGTACAGGAACGAAGGGAGAGAGTGAGACTGAGAAAGAAAGGGACAGGAGTCCTGCTGAGGTGGAGAGAATCCTAAGTTGCAGCAGGCTGGGAGGGCTGATGACTCCGCAGGTAGATTCTGGAGAATGGAAGGGAAGAGAACTCTGGGCAAAAGAAAGAAAGAGCAAAAGCCCTTCTACTTTAATTACATAGCGGATATCTCTTTTCAGATATTTATGTCTCATATCAATCCACGTTTTATTCCTTATTGGCTGTTTAAAGTTTGTTGATTTTGATGACCCTCTGTTTTCTGACCTGTATGTTGGTAATACTAAGAGAATCTTTCTAACATGGTAGTGGTGAGGATTCAATGATGTAGTAAAGCAGGGCTTCAATAGAAACTTAGCATTTGTACCTTCGAGGTATAATCATAATTATTTACTCAATGGATGCAAAATAGGAACTCTCCCTTTCCACACACACTGGATAGAAGTTACACTGTTCGCACTGATTGATAAAAACTCCAGTGTATGCCTGATCAAGGATACTGCCTCAGTTTTCTCTTACATGTGTCAAATGCCACAAATATTAGATGAACCAGATCACTGTTCCTTGAGAAGGAGCCATTCCATTAGGCAGCCCTTGGGAAAGAAGAGATGAGCGAACCAGCTTCAACAACAAGAGTTGCAGAGTGGAAAATCTCGAGACTATGGGGAGCAAGCAGATATATTTTGATATGGAGAAAAATCTAGTGTCACAGTGGATAACATGTGGGGGCAATAGGACATCAGAGGGGCATAATATTCAGGAGAAATTCTGCTGACATCACAGCTCTGATTGGTAATGGCTCCCATGAGGCTATAATTGGGGAATGATCTATTAGTACAGAAGGAAAACTTCTAAATTCTATCACATAATCAGTATTAACGGGACAGCAGGGTCTGTAGGTGAGGTGAACAGCATGGTGATAAGACTTGCATCATATGTTCATAGGAATATAGCCCCCCCTCAAGAAAGATGACTTTGCAGGGTAGTGATCACATATTTGGGTGCTCTTAAAAATTGATTTTACTGGGAAAAGCATTTTATATTACTGTGAGTAGTACTTTTCTCTTAAGGATGATAGTGTAAGGGTGTGTGTGGTGAGAAGGGGGTTACTCAGGATGCATATAGGAAGTACCTAGATATAACCTGTATGTGTCATCTGAGAATCCATGATACAATTCAAAGAGAATTAATTAAGACTGAATCGCCCCTTGAAAAGTGACACAGATGCCCATGCTCTCTTGGGAAGTAAGAGGAAGTGGAAGAACAAAATTTTCTCCCATCAGTGGCTTTGTAAAGAGGGGCCTAGAAAAATGTGGGGAAAGATTTTTTCCAAACCCAGTCTCCTCTATTTATTTTATCCTCCATAAAAAGATCAATTTTAAACACACACACAAAAAGTGATGTTATTTCTGCATGGTCTTATTCTATCTAAATAATTCTGGAAGTTTCGGTACTCTCAAGGGAAGGAGCTTTTGTATTTTCCTTTGGTTGGTAGCATGAAATAAGCTTCACACCCTCCACAAAACGGCAGTGATAAAATGCTTTCCGCATACACATTGTACCTTGTATCAGCAAGAACAAAAATAACCCCCCACAAACAACAACTACAACACAAAACCTATTTTTAATATATTATCTAAACTAACAACCTAACATGAGGAAAATGATCATTATCCAAATTTTATAACTGAAACAAAAAAAATAAACTCTTGGGTTGTCAGTAGAGGGGCGCAGTCAGCAGTGAGGGTTCTGATGTCATTCGGCAGACTTGGGCTGGCATCCCCACTCTGACTCTTGTTAGCTAGGGGATGGCAGCAAGTTACCTAGTCTAAGATTGTTTCACTGTCTGTAAATTGAGGATACACAGAACTCAGAGAGTTGACGAAAGGAAACTATTCATAAAAAGTACTTGGCATATAATAACACCCTGATAAATTCTGCTTATTATCATTACTATTTATATTAAATATTTTTCAAGTCATAAAGTATAAAGGTGGCGGAGCTAGAACTTAAACCGAGATCTTCTGCCTCCAAATTCACAGCTCTTAGCCTTTGCTACGCCAGTATTAATAATTTTCACAGAAAACTGTTTCTGTGAAGAGACAACTCCTCTTGTCTATTATTTTGCTAAAGTATCACATTAACGATGATAGGAGTCGTGAACCCTATGAAACCTTAGAAAATCTGTTGAGAATGTAGCCTGCATGGACTTGGAGACGAGACCCATATGGGAGGAGAGCAAAGGAAGCTCTTCTCACCATGTGCAAGGACAAATAAGGTGAATCTGTAGCATGTGGTGAAGCTGCATAGACCACATCAAGTTCATTTCATTTGTGAAATCAACTAAAAGAAAGAGCTGTGTGTTTTCCAGCCCCTTTGCTGATGGCAGTGTGAGCACCTGTCACCACAAGGTCAATAGTGGTGCTGTGACGGTGTCAGTGTACTATAAAGGGGGCAGAGAGGACTGGCTGACTCCCAGCTGATCTTCACTGACACTTCAATAGCTTTCTGTGTACTTTACAGGTGATGCCAATGCAGTGGGTGTGGTAATCAAACCATGGATACTATTCAGCCTTCCAGCTGAAAGAATGAATAGTCACACATTCAGGTGACAACGTGTGAGAAGCTGGATCTTCATCATTTTTCTTTTACACATGTTGGTTCTCTTAAATCTGTTTATTACAAACTTCTTTGCCACTCCCAAATTAATTCTAGGACCAGTTGTTGCCTGAGGCAGAAGATAAATAAGCCAGCTCAGATCTGCATTTTTTTCCCCCAAATGGCTTTATTGAGGACCATATTCTTGAATTCTGCAATAAGTAATGCTTACCAAAATCCATTCAACAACCAGGCAAGTATTTACTGAATGCTTTCAATAGGTTTAAGAATCTGATCAATGCGAACAAAACAGATGCAAATAGGGAAAAAAAATGCACACTGCCTTTAAGCCTTTAGTCTACTGAGTAGACAAAGACAATAACACAAGTATATTTAGAGTATTTTAGCAAGGGATTACCGTGTAAAAGAAAGGATCATCAGGGGGTGGCGCCTGTGGCTCAAGGAGTAGGGCGCCTGCCCCCTATACCAGAGGTGGTGGGTTCAAACCAGCCCCGGCCAAAAAAAATAAATAAGAAAAAGAAAGAAAGAAAGGATAATCAGGAATGTGTGTTTCCTCAAAGAACTGGTTTGGGACTTCAAACAATGGCAATTAGGAGAGGCCTTTCTGAGAAGGGTTTCGAAGAATGGGAGGAGTAAACCAAGTAGGTATCTGAAGACCAACTGTTCCAAGCAGAGCAAACAAAACGTGCACAGGTGTGAGGGGCAGTGTGACTGACGGGTCAGTGCGACTGACGGGGCAGTGGGACTGACGAGACAGTCTGGCTGGAGGGTAGTAGGGAAAGAAAAGCAGCATATGAGTTGGAGAGGTGAACAGGACCAATCCCACAGGGCCTGGCAGGCCTGTTAAACATGTTGCTCTTTATTTCTGAATAGAAGCACAGTATGAACTTACTGTTTCACACGATCACTTTGTTCCTGCCTGTTTTTGTATACCCTGCTAGCTGAAAATGTTTTCTATGTTTTTAAATGGTCCAAAACAAAAAATCAAAAGAATATTTTGTGACATTCATAAATCATGTGAAATTCACCTTGCTATATCTCTGTCACATCTTAAGGGAACACAGCCATGTATATTCATTTACCTGTTGTGTATTGCTGCTTTCGTGAGGGCATATTCATGGTTTAATTGAGTAGTTGTTACAGAGACCCACGACCTATAATACAGAAGACTCCAAAAACATGTATACACATTTTAGGAAAAGAAAAATTATATATATATAATGTGTGTGTGTGTGTATGTGTGTGTATTCAGAAGAAAAAGATAAAACTGTACCACTCAGTATATGGCAGTAATGTTTGTTACCTTGCATGTTGTATTTTGTATCTCCTGTAACTATAGATGTGTGAAATGAGTATTACAACTTTAATACAGTTTTTTCCTTTCTTAAACAGTGTATACATATTTTTGGCACCCTCTGTATTTACATTGCATTCCAGCCCTCTGCAGACAAGTTGGCTGGCTCTGGACTACACCATAAAGAGCAAATGTAGAGGAAGACACCAGCTAGGAGGCATTGATTGCAACACCCAAAGCAAGAGATGATACTGGCTTGAACCAGGTGGTCAGCGGTAGGGGAGGTGAGAAGCAGTAAGGTGCCAGGTGGATTTGGAAGGCAAAGCCAAGCCCAGTTGCCAATGCATTGCGGGTATGTGCAGTAAAAACAGAGTCAGGGGAACGCTAACTAAGTTGCAGCTTGCCAATCCTGATACCAGGTCTCTAAACCTTAGGACCACCTTATAAGGTGTTTGATGACTGTTTTATCTTCTTAAATAAGCTTCAGAGTTGGTCTTTGGCCCCTAGTTCTTAGTCATGTAAACACTCTTTTACCTCGCTCTCCTCTTGGAGAGGGGCTGTGGCACTTCCTTGCTAATCTTCCTCCCAGATCAAGGTTGTACCTTTGTCTCTTATTTTTCAGTCTTTGTTTACATACCAGAAAGTGGAGTGAATAGAAACTGGAGCTAAGTAGAACATATTTAAAGGAAATCCTTGCCCTCTTTCTTCCTGGTCAATACTTAACCAGGAAGCACTGGCTCCTTAAAATCCTGACAATGACCCACTTTCACATGTTTCCTCTCTAAAAGATAGTCCAGGGACAGATCTCTAAAATGGCAAGCAGCTCTTCCAACGCAAAATATCTAAAAATGGTACTTCTAAAAAGATAATTTACTAGTAGTTTTATACAGTATATCTCACTCAAATATTAAAAAAATTGATTTCTCATCTATTTTTGCCAAAAAGCAAAAACATGAGATTGTACTAAAATTGCTATGATAGTCTGCCAGAACTATTTTTTAGCATTAAAATTATGTGCCTTAATTTACAATATTTCACTAGAAATCTACAGAGGAGCTAAAACATATGGTTGTCAGCAGGGCTCTGATAAATTGTCTTTTGTTCTTTTTCATCACAATTTTTGCTGGGCATCATCTTCTTTAAAAAATGACATAGGTAGATTAAACCATCTTTAAGGGTCTTTTCATTTTTAGCCTGGTGTGTTCGTGAGTGCCTTGGAGGTCTGAGGATAGTCACGATATTTAGGGAAGAGGATCCCACTCGAAAGGCTAAATCCTTTGAGGCAAAACTCAATTCACGTGCCTTTCTGGCTGTATATGTTCCTTCTAACCTTGTCTCCGGTTTCTGTCCCTACATGGTTGACTTTTTGCATAGAAACAGTCTCTTTGCCAAGTCTTTTGTTCTTCTCTGGAATCAGAGGTCAGGCTCCTCTGCTTATAATGTCACAAATACCCCAACTGGCTAAAGGCTGTAGTGAATGCCAATTACTACACCTGCAGTTAGAAGCCAATTATTTTTCCCTTAAAATAATGTGTGTTGTGTGGTCAAAATAAGAGTGCAGCTTAGTAATGACAGCTAGTCAAAGACTGAGTGGGAGGTGAAAGCAAAGGGCAGTCGGGTGAGAGAAAGGTCAGGCTCTAGTACTCATTGAGAGGAATGGTCATAGAACTACAGAATGTTAAAGTTAAGCAAGATCTTAGACACGGTATCAGAAATGTATCCTTGGGCCTGACCTAGTCTTTGGAAATAGAATGTATCTGCAGCTGATGATTCTGTAATTCAGATGCTTCATATATTCTACAATGTGAGGGGAAAAAAAAACACTGAGAAAGTTAGATAAATCCAGACCCAGACATGAATTTAGTTTACTATTTCTCAGCTCCAAATTCTTTATCAATTTCACTACCTGATGCTCAGGATCCCAAAATTTCCATAGAAAAATGGGATCAATCAGTCCCACCTTAAGGAAATTATGACATTTATTGGTGACGCAGGTACTAAGTAGGCACTTAATAAATAGTGCCCTTTCCCATGTTCTGTGTGTTGTTTTTGTTTAAAACAATACTGTCGTCGTTCCCACTTCTAAATTTTTCTATAGCTCCGTTCTCCAACCCCCTTGATCTTTCTTGGATGCATGACCTGAGGGGGACCACAAAGGTCCTTGGACATTCTTTCCTTTTCAGTAGGTCACGTTCTGAATTTAAACATTCCCAGGCATCCTTCTACAACTGCCACTATCATTCTCTGCTTCCCTTTCTTGGAACTGGCAGACTTAGGTGGATGCCATCCTACAACCTGGCATTCATGTCGTATTACAGAATAAGGTACAATTTTGCAGGAATGTGACTATTGTGTATATATACACACCTACGCTCTAGACACACTGTATTCCTATGTGTGCAGCAAGGTGATCCTTGAACTGGAATCCAGTGATCCTTGGTAAGGGTTGCTAGAAAAAGCTAAGTCTATATGTGATGAAATATATAGTGTTACAAATCCATACCCTGAATTTCATCAGGAAGAGGCAGCAGCATTATTCTCTTGGTTAATAATGAGGAATTTATTATATTTCTCCCTTATTTACTCTTTTTTCTCTGGGACAATTGAGGGTGCAGAAAAATAATAGAAAATAGAATACCTATTATAATAGCTTTGACAATTTTCCTCAGTACAGCACTCAAATCCCTAGGAAACTAAGTTTCTAGAAGAACACACAGGGTTGGGAATTCTAAACATATGTTTGTGTTCTAGAGTCAGGCTAAGAATATGGAAAAAAAAGAGACTTTAGCCATTTCAACACCTCTAGAAAAACTTCAGATCTTTCCCCAGATAGGCCGGGAGAAGTATAGTTCAGTGCCCTTAGATATTATCTTACAAATCAGTGATTAATCTAAGGAGAAAGGTGGTTTTAATTTTTCTATGCATCTATGCAAATGCCACAAAAATCTGCATGTCACATTTGCATTTGTCACAGGCCCCAGCATTAATGGCATATTTAAAAGTCATGATGTCACTGCCATTAATCAGGCCCTGTGGTACCAGGCTTCATTGTCACCCATTAATCACCAGTGTCTGTAGACAAGTGTATTTGGAAAGGCTAAGTTTAGATCTATAAAGCATGATTTACTTTTTGAAGTAGCATGATTGAAGATGTATTGCCATCTTTTTCTACTTTGGAATCTCTCACCATTGTGTCCTTAAGAAAGGTCTGGCATTTCTAAGTTGGCATTTAAGTAAGCTATTCAGAAATATTCAGAAACAAATGCAGTTTTAGAGATCCTGAAAAAGCCAAGGGTGAATATCTTACTTCTCCTTTAAAAGAGTTTGCCTCTCCTGTGCAGAGAGTTCAGCCTTCTCCTTTCTGAGCCACAACTCCAGAGGTGGGGGAGACTTAGGACATGAAGAAGCCACACTTCCTAAGGACAGGAGTCTTGAATTGGGGCCAAGCCCCAGAAGATTTCTCCCCCTGGGGTTCTGCTTCTCATCTGGTTTCTGAAATCAGGAAGTTTCTGATTTGCTGCTGGGTTGTGATACTGCCCTTAAATGGGCAAGATTACAGAAGAATCACAGAGCAGAATTGCTTCAGTGGTTCAGAAAGTGAAACAGAATTATGACATGGAAGGCAGGGAGATGCCAGACAAAAGTGATAAAACAAGAAACCCAAAAGTGTGGGTATGGAGATAAATAATGAGAAAATACCTGCAAACTAATAAAATCAGGTAGATTGCAGGACGGGAAAAGAAATGAGTAGTGGAGAAGGGGATGGGGCAAGTCTGAAGGCAAAAATAGGCAGAACCTAGAGAATCCTCGGCAGTAGCAAACCTGTTACTGTAGGATACTTACTCATTTTCCTCATGAGAGCTCTTTTCTTAGAATAGATTAATGTGATTTGTTCATATGTTCTTGATTTAGCACTGGCTGTATGTTCTGTGCAGACTTTTACATGTCTTAGCATACATACAAAATACCACCTTCTATTTAGTCAGTCTGATAAGACACTGGAAATGCCTCATGTGGGGCAGTTACCACTGGATGCATTTGCCCCATTATATCTACAATGAGGGACCAGCAGTTTACCCCTACTGTATATTTAAAATCTTGTGGGAAAACAGAAGACTGGCCCACAAAACAATCCTCTAGCTTCCCAGCTTGGGATTGCACCGCAGTCCATAAAATAGTCCTGAAGGGTCAACAGGAATTTAAGCATTATGTTTTATTCAAAGGAAGGAAATTAAGTTGTTGTGTTAATCGATCACAGACATGATTTGATATGCATCTTTCAGTTTAAGATAACATCTCTCCTCACTATAGTCCTGTCCTTCAACTCTGACCCCGTGAACTCTGAGCACATGGATCTTGTCATTATTCATACAGGCAGGAATGTCAGGAATGAGCCGGCAGTGGGGAGTAGTGACTGGGAAATGGTTACTGCTGAAAGGTCAGGTGGAGTTTCTCACACCTTCATCATTTCTCTGCATCAAAAAGAGGAATAAGATAAAATGCTATTTTAATTATTATGTATACTTTGGCTCCTGGGAACTGAAGAATATTTTGTCATTGCCATGCCTCCATGTGTATGATTCAGTTTGCTTCAAATCACTGCTTAAGCAAAGGAAAGGAAAAATATGAAGGACTGAGTTCCAACCCCATTACCCAGTGTGTATCTCTGTGACCAATGCAATATAGTTCTTGCTTCAAAGAACATACACTTTTGGGAAAGGGTGGTAAACAGAATACCCCAAACAAGAATGGGCAACACATTGCTTTGTTGTTTTTTTTTCCTATTTGTGCAAATTTATGGAATATGTGAAATTTTGTTACACGTATATAATGCAGAGTCATCAAGTCAGTGCAAGATATTTTTGCTAAGTATAGTCACCTTACTTTGTTATCCAAAATTAAATTCATTTGTTCTATCGACTGCAGGTTTTTACCCTTCAACACTCTTCTCTTCTTCTTCTCCTGCCCTCATTCACCTTGGTCCCAGTCACTGTTACCTGTCTTTTCACCCTCTACCTCCACGTAATCAAATTTTTTAGCTTCCACCAATAAATTATTTAGGTTCTATAATAGAAGCCCACAAAATGAAAAAGTACTTCATCTATTACTAAAATAAAGTCAAATTAAGGAGGAGATCTAGGGAGATATAAGGGAAAACTTGGCACAGAGTACTTATACTTGGGATAACAGTTGTAGAGAAAAAAAAAATTGGAGGATTTGTTTTGCATATGGCAATAGAAAATTTTTTTTTTTTTGAGACGGAGCCTCAAGCTATCCCCCTGGGTAGAGTGCCATGGCATCACAGCTCATAGCAACCTCCAACTCCTGGGCTCAAGTGAGTCTCCTGCCTCCGCCTCCCAAGTAGCTGGGACCACAGG
>CAUYQV010171744.1:0-10879 GCA_963574575.1 Galagoides demidoff | reverse complement strand
TTCAGGTTAATGTCAGGGTACAAACAACCAGGACACAATATTTGAATTTGTTAGGTAGAGTCTCTCTTTTTTTTTTTTTTATAATTTTTTTGTTACATCATCATGGGGTACAGTGTGGTGTTTTTATATAAATTTTGAAATACTCTCATCAAACTGGTTAGAGTAGCCTTCATGTCATTTTCTTAGTTATGGATTTAAGAAATTCATACTCTGCTTTTAGAAAGATTCGCTGGTACCCTTGTAGGATAAACCATAGAAGTGACCCCTCCAATCACCCTCCCTCCATCCATCCACCCTCTCCCCTCTACTCCCCTCTCCCTCCCACCTCCCCATATTCTAAGGCTATAATTAGGCTTTAACATTCCTATGAAAGCTATAAATTAGTTTCAAAATAGGAAATCAATCATTTTAAACAGAGCGTATGACACCATTTAGGGCAATGGTTTTTTTGTTTTTTGTTTTGTTTTATTTTTGCAGTTTTTGGCCAGGGCTGGGTTTGAACCCGTCACCTCCAACACATGGGGCTGGCTTTGAGCCACAAGTGCCACCCTGTGTCAATGGTTCTTGAAATATGATCTATCTGTTGTTACCTATGTTTTATTTATGCACTAGGTAGGAATAGGAAGAAAAAAGTAATTATGAGAAGCATGTGACTTATGCCAATCCTTCAATACTACCTATTCTGGAACATTCTACCTCCAAAGTCATTGCACTATAGTTCCTTAAAAGGACCCCAAAAAATGAATATTAAAGAATTACATTTTCTCTCCATATACAAATTTTAAATTCTAAGCCATGCTAACTTTTGTGCTTTATTGGTCTAAATTTCATTTCAAGCAAATTTAATTTACTTTAGGATGAAAGTTTATAACAGAAAAAGCAATTAATTCTGCCAATTGTGAGAATCAGCAAAAAAAAAGTATATAAAGATTTCTTATATACACAAACTGTGTCTTGCATAACACTTTCAGTTTATAAATGTCTCTGGCATAACACCATCAGAGACACTGCTAGTTGCTAGGCACTTTATTTAAAGTGTTTAACTGGGGTGGCCCCTGTGGCTCAAAGGAGTAGGGCACCAGCCCCATATGCTGGAGGTGACGGGTTCAAACCCAGCCCAGGCCAAAAACTGCAAAAAAAAAAAAGTAGAGATGAAGTGCTTAACTATATAATAACATTCAACTATAGTGTTCAAATTGCCTTATAATAATACGTACAACACCACCATGAAATAGACACCATTATTATCAATGTTCCAAATGAGCAAACGCAAACACAGAGATTCTCATTCTTCCCCAAGAACACACAAATAGGCAGTGCGACATTCAGGCATAAGCCATCAGCCCAGAAGTCCTGCTCCTCCCAACCATCACCCTATGTGAGCTGTACTCTTAAATATCATCCACTTTCCATTTCTACTCCTGCTCTGTGTCAAGGTTTTGGTTATTAAAATATCACAGTCAGCATCTTTATTTATAGCTCATGGTCATCAGTACCTCCACTACACTTTACCAAAGTGATTTGATTTTTGTCAGTTTTTAATTCTATAAAGGAATGCCATAGATGGGGTGCCTTAGACAACAGAAATGCATTTTTCACAGTACTGGAAGACAGAAGATCCAAGATCAAGGTGTCAGCAGATCTGGTATCTGGTAACAGCCACTGCCTGATTCCTATGTTGTATGTTACTCACATTCCACACTGTTGCAGACTCCTTAAATCCTAGCGTGGACACCAGTCCTATCCCTGAGGGTTCACCGTAGGACCCAGTCACCACCCAAAGATCTTACTTCCAAATATCATCACATTGGGGATTTGATTTCAATGTCTGAATTTTTGAGTGAAGTAGACATTCAATTTATCTTCATAAATAGCAGATCTATTGTTATCAGCCCTGCTTAAATTCTTCAATGGCTTCCTGTTCTTTCATTTAAATAAAATTTAAATTCCTTCCCATGACATTCAAGACCCGTAAGCATTTGGCCTTTTCCTGCTTTCCTGCTCTCATCCTGTGACACTCTGTGCCTCATAGTGTTTGCACTACTCAGGGAGGACAAAGTACCGATTTCTTGGTATGTTTCTGCTGCTAGGACAGAAGACCTTAGACAGAGTGATTTATAAATATGTACACATATTTTGTTTACATACTTGTTGTTGTACAGATTGAGACAAAGTTGTAAGTATGCCATTCACCTAGACAGTGTGAATGGTGCCCAGTGGGTGTGAATTTACCCATCTCCTGCTCTCCCCTCCCCCAGCTTGATTTTCACTGAGACTTACTTCCACATGTCCACTTCAGTGATAATAATTTGTTCCTAATTTGGTACTGAGTACATGTATTTGTTTCTCTGTTCTTGTAAGGTTTCACTTTACCCATCCCTTGCTCTCCCTTCCCCCAGCTTTATTTTCATTCAGATTTACTTCCATATGTCCACTTAAGTGGTGATAATTTGTTCCTAATTTGGTACTGAGTACAAGTATTTGTTTCTCTGTTCTTGTAAAGTTTCACTTGGATGAATGGTTTCTAATTCTATCTAGGTTATCACAAACAATACCCATACATGATGCATTAATAACATGTGGTACATGTATACCATGGAGTACTACTCAGCCGTAAAAAATGGTTTTCTGCCCACTTTGAGGACTCAGTCACTCCAGTTTATCACACATTCTCTCATGCTCAGTGCTCAAGGGGATGAGCCACACTTATATCCCCTGCTCAACAGAGTCACTGGATGGAGAAAGAAAAACTTGTCAAAGATGACATCTGATGTATACAAAATGTAATAATTTAGTCTTAGATTTCAAACTACATAGTAATTGCCTTATAATTTACATATGTATTTAGATGTTCAGTAAATAGTGAAACTACCCAGGCAGATCAAAAGAGGGCCCCAAAGAGCTTCTAACCAATGGGGGCGGGGGGGGATGCTAAAATGGTAAAACGCACCACACTAATAAAGGGCTATGGGGCTCTAAGGAAGGTAGAATGGAGAGAAGTGAAGACTTAAGCTTGTCAGGCAGAATGAGAGGGACCTGGGGAAGGTGATTATGTCAATCAGGAATTAGAAGATCAAGGAACATTCCGATACTGCAGGCTTTGGGGTATATGTGAGCAGGCGTTACACAGAGTAAGCAGCCTGGAGTTGGGTTTAAATAAAGCATTGTCCTCAGGATGAAGAAAGCCCCAGTAGCAGCTAATGAGGATATCAGAGCCAGAACAGAATGGAATTTATGTGCAAAGTAAGGATTTCAGGAACTTGTCCCGAAATCTGCCTCAAAACCTGACTTGAGGAAAAGGACGCTTCCCAAGAAGTAAACCTCAGGCTAATTCTGCACTTTGAGCGTGTGTCAGGAAGCACTAACATTCTTAGTCCTACCAACCCATGTAAACCGTGCTTTATGCAGTCTACTGTGAACCCTGCTTCTTCTAGAGACTGGCTGAACTTCTGTGACATTATTTTCTCAGCTAAAACCTTCCCTGACTTAATCGAGTTGGTTCAGATTAGGCATGAATAAAATATTGACTATATTGACTTTTTTTCCTTCTCCATTAAACTCCTTTGAATGCCTCTAAATTACAACTTTCTGTAAAATTGACCTGGATATCAAAGCATGCATTTTGTTTCTGCATAGAATTATTTAGACAATCCAATGTCTGAGTCCCCCTGGCCCACACACATTCGGAGATTTTGTGAACCAGAGAATGACCGAGCATCAGAGCTGCCCCTTGGATAAGAAAAGATGAAATCAGATCTGAAGTTCTGGTTAAGTCCATGCCTGCCTACACAAAATTCAAACAGTATATTCAACCTCTGTAGCTCTTTCAGTTTCCCTTAAAACTTACGAGTAGCAAAAATTCAAGTTATTTTCAAAAGGCAAAAATCTTCCCTACCTTAGAGTAAAACTACAGAGTTACTACTGAGTCCTCAAGATGAGAGAACTGCTAGAATCTTCAAATTCTCTTCTGAGAGCTTCTCAGCCTCCTTGGGAAACATTTCTCCAACTCAATACACTAGCAACTCGTAATAAAGCAGAGTTAGGCTTTGCAGCCAGATACCTGCTGGGGGTAGGGAAATTGGACGCAATGCTTCACGATGGCTGGCGAGGTCTCCTGTCTTCTCCCCAATCTGCCTCTCACAGAGTTTGCATTGTTGGAAAGTGTCTCCGCTGCCCTTTGCTTTTTTATCAGCCACAGCTCTGAAGAAGAGGCAGCTTTTCCCTAGAGCATTCTTTCCACTTTCTCGGGAGGGAGTTTGTGGACATTCAACCGTCAATCACCTTGAGAAAGGCTCTACCTTCTGCAGAAAGATTTTCAAGAGCATCTCTAGATGTTCATTGAACAGAACTATCCATATGTGTCTATTTCTTTACAAAAGACAAATCCATAATTTTTGTAAAAAAAAAAGTTGTCTCATGTACTTATTTGCAATTTCTATGATGAAAAATAATCTCCCTTATTTATTCTTGTTACCAGCTTTCTTCCCACCTCCCCTCTCAGTTGAACTGACCTATTTATAAAACAAAATATTATTATATTTTGGCATAATATCTATATTCATATGATGGCTAAGGCTGATTGTTACATTGTAAACAGTATCAGGGTTAGTTGGGAAGATGGTCAAAATTCCACATCCAGCTACAGTCATCATTTCATATAGACACAGTTTTATTCATTCTCTCTCTCTCTCTTTCTCTCTCTCTCTTCCCCCCCACCAGGCCCCTCACACATTCTCCCACTCTCCTACCCTCTCTCTTTTTCTCTTGACTCAGGAAAATAAATCCACTAAAACACATTGCCTCTAAAAAAAAAAATGCCTCTGATATTGTCTCTGACCTGAGGTCATAGAGAAAAAAGACTCGAAATGAAAATAGAAATCAACTCAGATCCATAAATGGATGCCAGAGGGGACGATAAAATACAGGACAAAAGACTGGTCCAAGCATCTCATTTTCTCCACAAAATTACTTCAGCTTGAACAGTGGTTTACTTTGCAGCCTTTGCTCACCAAAGACAACACAATGGGGAAATTGTTTCAAGTGATGACCTCTCTGTGCTGAGCTCTAGAGAAAAGCAGACAGGCCCAGTTGCCAAGTTGCTGTCATTGATCATAGACAGCAGCAAGCTCACCATGGCCTGAGTGAGTCATGCCAAGTTCACACATGTTCAGGTCCAAAGAAGAAGCAGGTTTCTCTGACCTTGCTTTCCAATAACTGCCCTAATAGCATACCAGTCAGCACTATAGCAGGCAGGCGCCTCTGGGTGTCTTGATTACAGGTAAGGGCTGGGCTTCAACCTGCAGTGGAGTGGGAAGATAAGAACCAATCCTATATAGGTGGACTCCTGAGAGGAGCTGCAGCTGTAGGCCATTTCCAGAGAGCAAGGCAAACTTTGAAAGGTTTCATGCTCTCATCTTCTGAAAAAAAATTGTATATGAAATTGTAAGAGGGTAGGTCTGTTATCCCAAACATTCCTGATAATAGGAAAACAGGCTATTGCACCCTATTAATTGAAACTCCTCCTGATAATGCAGTTGATGGGCAAGGAAGGTACAAACTATATATCCAGGTCGTGGAGAATTTCATAACTTATTTCAAGAGTGAAGTGAGAAAGGCATTAATGTTCATGTCTGAGCAGAGAGGCTCCAGAACAGAACTTCTTCCAGTGTTTATCTTGTACTTTTGTAAAAGAAAATAGGTTGCATGGAGAGGGAGAGGTGGAGGCAAGTGGCTCCAAGTGGCGATTCTGTTAGTTCACCTTAAATAAATAACTGAAGTGGACCCAGAAGAACATAGAGTAGAGTTGACCTTTAATCAATCATGGAAAATCCTCAATCCATCTAGCATGTATAACTGCTAGTCCTTTAACAAAATCAGGGGTAAGTTTCTCCAGACATTTACAAGAAGAACACTTAGGCTTTGGGAACCCCCATGTCATCATATTAGCTAAACTAGCATAAAGTGTGAAGAGTCAGAAAACTCTTGAAAGTTACTAATAAAATTTAAATATTGTGTTTATAAATACATGAATGCAAATAATTACATTATTTTAAAGCACAGGGATTAATGAATATACTGTTAAGTCTCTGAAAAGAGCCACCATCCAGGGAGAATAGGGACTGAAAGCCCCATTCTTGGCAAGGGAAAACACCCCCAGAAAACGGAAAAAAGAAAAATAAGCTGAGCAAGGCAGAATAGAAACAGTTTAGCTAGTTTATTTTTAAACCAACAGCTAAATTACTTATCTGAGGAGTTCCTGCTTGTACTAGAAGCCAGGTCTGTAAGGGATACAGCTTGCAAACACCCCTGCTGGGTCTGTAAACACTCTGAAAAGTGGCCATAGAAGAGAGTTATGTGCAAGGCCTGGGAAGGAACATTAACCGGGCCATCTCCTGCCCAGTCAACAGTCAGAGCAAATACCCACAGTGGGGATTTGTATTATGGCCAGGGAAGAGATAAAGGGAACAGCTCAAGCCCTGAAACAGGGGTAGGAGGGTTTGTACCCTTATCACAGGGGAAGATGCCTCCAGGTTGGAGATGAGAGGAAAATTCCTCTTTCCAACCAATTCTTCAGAGGAGACTAACACTATGGCATCTGCTCCATAAACTTTAAGGATTCAACTTCCCCTAGGGAATCTGTGTGTATGACCACAGATAAGAGGCTGCCCCCACACAAGGCTCAGGTTTCAGATTTCTCAAAGTTACTCAGACCCTTAAAGTTAATGATTGTAGATAGAATAAGAACTAACGTGCTTACTCAGAGAAACTGCTGACATTTTTGTTCCCTTCCTCAGCCTACATGCTGGGCTAAATGAGATAATAGTCTTCAATAAAAGCTGAGTGGAAGAAACACTTAAGGCCATTCACTGGAAGCCAACAAGCTAGCCATGGTGCCCTGTGTTCCTGCCTTTGAAAACTCTATTCTGCATGTCCTGCCTCTTTTTCTCTCTCTGCTTTTAACTTTATTTTTCTTCAGTTGAACGCTGCAAGTTCCACAGGTCGTAAAGGACCCTGCCCCAGGGCGTGACCCCAGCACCATGTATCATGGCTTCTGACTAACTTAGGAGATCTCAGCCAGGCACCCACTGACGTGAAGCTGGGTTGTTATCTCTGATGTGTTCTCTGTCATTTTTGCATCACGTGAATAGAAGATTTGACTTGAAGAGTGTTGGTTGCCTTCATGGCACCATCAGTGATTTCATTCATATGTTTGATTTCATCCCCAGAAATTTGCATCTCCAGGCTCCCAGTTGCATGTTATATTCTGCTATAGTGACACAGGTAGGAACTCAGCTGTCAACATAGAAACGGTGGCCTTTAATGTGCAGTAGAGTGTTTACTCATGTGTTCAACAGCTTTCCCAAAGGAAAGGAAAAAGGAAGATTTTCCCTCATTCAATCTCTCCATGCTTTCAGAGTCTAAAACTTAGCCCTACATGGAGCCAGGTCAACAGAAAGCTAAATGTCTTGCAGGGAGAATGGGACCAAAGACTCCCTTCTTGGAGAGGGAAAGCACCTCCAGAAAAAGAGGAAAATTAAAAAGTTGGCTGAGTGAGTCAGAACAAAGAAAAGTCAGCTAGTTTACATTTAAGCTAGCCATTGCTAGCAAGCTTCCTGCCTTTTCTGAAACTCTAGCCTGTTGGGAATACAGCTTACAAATTCCCCTGCTGGGTCCATGAGCATTCTGAAGAAAAATGGCCATAGAAGAGACTATAGCAAAGACCTAGAAAAATACATTAACTAGGTAATTTCCTGCCTAGTAAACAGGCAAGGTAGATACCCATTGTAGATATTTGCATTTGCCTGGGACAGAGATCAATGGAGTAGCTTGAGCCCTGAGATATGAGAGATGTAAGAGTTTATATGCCTTATTGCAGAGGAAGATCCTCTGTGGTGGTAATGGGAGGAAAAATTCTCCCTCTCACCAGTTACTCAGAGGAAATTAATGCCAGTGGTGTTTTACTCCATAGGAAACTAGTAGAGTTTAACACCTCCCTAGAAATCTTCGTGTGTGATCTCAAAGGGGAGTCTCTCCCAATACAAGGCTCAGATTTCAGATTTCTTAAGGCTAGTCAAACCCTTAAATAATAACAATAGGAGCTTATATGCTCACTCAGAGAAATTGCTGGCATCTTTGGTCCCTCCCTCATCCCACCCTTTGGGCAAATAGACTTTAATAAAAGCAAAGTGGAGCAAACACTCTGAGCCATTGCCAGAATCCCACAAATGGGCAATGGACTCCTGAGTTCCCACCTTTAATTCTATTCTGTGTCTCACGCCTCTTTCTTTACTGTTGTTTCTAACTCTATATTTCTTCACTCAGTCACCACAGGTCTTATAGGAGGACCCTGCCCCCAGGGTGGGACCCCAACAATACCTGACCCATATCCTAAATTCTCTAAAAACTGCTGTTACTGGATTATATTTTGGCATGTTGTGGTCAGGGTCTATTTAGAATTGTTTTATAAACTAGCCCTGTGAAAACCGCATTTACATTTATTAACATATCATAGGCATAACCGTGAAGACATCGTCTATGCTTTTTTTTTTTTTTTTGGAGACAGAGTCTCACTTTATTGCCCTTGGCAGAGTGCTATGGTGTCACAGCTCACAGCAACCTCCAACTCCTGGGCTTAGGTGATTCTCTTGCCTCAGCCTCCCAAGTAGCTGGGAATACAGACACCCGCCACAACGCCTGGCTATTTTTTGTTGCAGTTTGGCTGGGGCTGTGTTTGAACCCACTGCCCTCAGTGTATGAGGCTGGCACCCTACCCACTGAACCCCAGGAACCTCCCTGTTTGTGCTTTTATCTCACAAATATTGGGCAATGTGTTACTGACCAAGTAAAATGGGTTTTCCTTGCTGCTTTATGAAAAAGCATTCTCAAATGTCCTGAAGCTTTCTAAAAGATTGTGCTTTCTTTTCCTTATAAGCTTTTTGTTGTTGTTGTTGGGGACAGTCTCATTCTGTTACCCCAGTAGAAAGCTGTGGCATCATAGCTCACAAGAGCCTCAAACTCTTGGGCTCAAGTGATCCTCTTGTCTCACCCTCCCTGAGAAGCTGGAACTACAGGTGCCCACCACTGTGCCTGGCTAGTTTTTCTATTTTTAGTAGAGGTCTCACTCTTGATCAGGAGGGTCTTGAACTCCTGAGCTCAGGCAATCCACCTGCCTCAGCCTCCCAGAGTGCTGGGATTATAAGTGTGAGCCACCACATCTGACCCTTCATTATAACATTAAAAAAAAAAAGATATAAGGATATTCTAGGACAGGGATCAGCAAACTTTTTCTACAAAAAGACCAGAACTAAATATTTTAGGATTTATGAGCCCTATAGATCTCTGTTGCATATTCTTTTTATTCAACATTTAAAATCGTTAAAAACTATCCTTAACATATTGATCTTACAAAAAAAATAGGAGTACACTGGATTTGAGCCATGGGTACACTTTGCTGATGGCTGTGGTAAGTCACTGGATGACTTCTTTTTTTTTTTAGAGACACAGTCTCACTTTGTCACCCTCAGTAGACTGTCGTGGCATCACAGCTCACAACAACCTCCAGCTCTTGGGCTTAGGCAATTCTCCTGCCTCGTCTTCCCAAGCAACTGGGACTATAGGTGCCTGCCACAATGTCCAGCTATTTTTTTGTTGTAGTTTAGCTGGGGCTGGGTTTGAACCCTCCACCCTCGGTATATGGGGCTGGTACCCTACTCACAGAGCCACAGGCACCACCCAAGGATGACTTCTTATTTCTGAAAATTGCCCTGTGATCACAGGCTCTTCATGGATCTACTGAACTATCACAACAGTGGAAAATGTTTAAGAAAAAAATATAATACTGTGGAAGGAAGTATATAGTAAAGTCTCTATAAATAAGGGGGGGGGATAATTACCACTTTACAGAATAGCCCATTGATTATATAAGGTAAAATCATACATTAAAACCTTCTTAAGTAACAAAATATAATAGGACACTAAGACAATTATCTCATAAGGAAGACATGGTTGCTTTTAAAAGAAAAAAGATCCCAAGTGAGAATTTCCATTAAAAACAAATTATACTGAAAACAATAGTAAATGGTTTTTGAATAATTTGAACATTGCAACATTAAAGGTGAATTATAGCTAATACTCATGAAACTACTAATGACCTAAATGTTCAAAAATCAATGAAATGTATTTAAAACTGTGAACAATGATTACTGAGTCAATAACAATTAGAATTTGGGTAGCATATTTATCATTACATAATATTTGTACACTAAAAAGTTAATGCACTTAAATGTACATAGAGATACATGCTTTCCTGGGTTCATTCCAAAAAGGTTTTCCATTGAGCACTTCTTTAATAGTTCTACAAAATAAAATCAATATTGGAAGAGCAAGATAAAAAAAAAATGTTAAAAGGAAGATTAAATTTCAGGCAGAAAAGAAAATCGTCAAAAGCATCAGAATATAATATAGCATTTAATACTCTCATATATGGCATTCTCAGACAGCTACTCCAGTGTGCTCAAATAAACTATTTTTATCTGAATAAAGCTGTCCAAAAAATAAATTGCTAGTAGCAAATTCGTTGGGATATGTGAGCATTTCAAAGGGAATTTATGGATGTAAATGCCGTTATTATTATAAAAGATGAAAGGCGCCTTTCCAGATATAAAATGTGAGGAAGGATAGATATTGCAGTTTGAACATTTCCAGTTATTATATATAAACTGCCTGCCTATATACTGGCATTTCTTTTTTTTTTTTTTTTGAGATGGAGCCTCAAGCTATCCCCCTGGGTAGAGTGCCATGGCATCACAGCTCATAGCAACCTCCAACTCCTGGGCTCAAGCGAGTCTCCTGCCTCCGCCTCCCAAGTAGCTGGGACCAC
>CAUYQV010171742.1:0-128699 GCA_963574575.1 Galagoides demidoff | reverse complement strand
ATCCTTAATCATCAGAGAAATGCAAATCAAAACCACTTTGAGATATCATCTAACTCCAGTAAGATTAGCCCACATCACAAAATCCCAAAACCAGAGATGTTGGCATGGATGTGGAGAAAAGGGAACACTTCTGCACTGCTGGTGGGAATGCAAACTAATACATTACTTTTAGAAAGATGTTTGGAAATCACTTAGGAATCTAAAAATAGACCCGCCATTCAATCCTGCAATTCCTCTATGAGGTATATATCCAGAAGACTAAAAATCAATTTATAACAAAGATATTTGCACCATAGTATTTATTGCAGCCCAATTCATAGTTGCTAAGTCATGAACGAAACCCAAGTGTCCATCAATCTGTGAATGAATTGGTAAATTGTGGTGTATGTACACCATGGAATATTATACAGCCTTAAAAAAAGATGGCGACTTTACCTCTTACATGTTTACATGGATGGAGCTAGAACATATTCTTTTTATCAAAGTATCTCAAGAACGGAAGAAAAACTATCCAATGTACTCAGCCCTACTATGAAACCAATTTATAAGTCCCCACACTTCCATATGAAAGCTATAACCTAACTACAGTCCAAGATGAAGGGGAAAGTGGAGAGGGGAGGATGGGTGCAGAGAGGGTAATTGGTGGGACCACACCTATGGTGCATTTGACATGGGTACCTTTTAAATCTACTAAGTGTAGAATATACATGTCTTAACACAATAACTAAGAAAATGCAGTAAAGGCTATGTTAACCAGTTTGATGAAAGTATTTCAAATTATATATAAAAGCAGCATATTGTACCCCATAATTGCATTAATGTACACAGCTGTGATTTAATAGAAAAACGTGAACAAATTCAGCAGCATTTCATCCCTATAAGGTTATTTGTTTATCTCTCTGTGTTGAACAGTCAACATCAGCTGAAAACTGAGCCATCAAAACCATTGAGGAATGAGGACGCCATGTTTACTTTTCAGGCACCAGATCAGAATGGAGTTCATCTGATGTGCTTTGAGAAAGGTGTTCCCTATGAGCAACTGATCTGATGTTAATTTACAGCAAAAGTAATTAATAAATTCAGAAGTATAATCAAAGTTTTCCAATCCTTGGAGTGTTCTTTAGGTGGTTCCCTTCCTAAGCTCATGAGGGATCCCATGCCCTCTCCCCTCTTTGCAGCTTATTCATTAAGATTTGTTTGCAACGGTGCTAAATTATGTGGGCAGAAGAATGAGTTACCAATATTATCAACTTATTATTTGAACTGTAATGTTAGTGTGGGTTGTGCTCTAGTTCCTTTTTTACTTATCTGAGCCCTAGAGCATCAGTGATGCCTTTGAGAAGCTTCATCTGCTATTGTATTGCCTCTGGAACCTCCTACTGTTATTTTAAAATGAATTCCTGAACTTTCTACCTATTTTTTTGTTCACCAAAGTATTTCCTAAAAAAGCCTTTAAGGTGGCTTTAGTTACCTATTAACTCACTGTTCTGTGCCCTTCTCTCTGTGACTCACTAATCCAGCCCAGTCTAATGGATGCCACTTGTCAGCAGCACTGCTCAGGTGTGTGGTATGTAGCATGGGTGAGAAAAACAGGAATCGCCCTCTAGATCCAGAAAGCATTGGAAAACAAAGATAATAAAGCAATAAACTTTGTGATAATCAAAATGATTTGGTGATGACCTGGGCAGGGTTGGGGTTTGGGGTGTGGACTTGTTAGCAGGCGTGAACAGAAGAACATTTGGCTGTAGCTTGAGTGGAGGTTGGAATGCACAGGAATAGCCACAGGGAGGTCATCAGGCAGATCACTGAAGGCAGAGAAAAGTTTTTCCAGCTCTGTGTTATTGACATTTGCAACCAGATGATAATTTGTTCTAGGGGATGTTCTGCTGCTGTAGGATGTTTAGCAGTATTTCTGCATCTTCTCAGTCCAATAGTTAGAATCGTGTTGTCTCCTGACATTGCTAATTATCTCAGAGGTGGAGGGAATGGCTCCATTTGAAACTGCCGCAGAAAAGGCATCATAGAGTGCAGAGGCCCTCAACAGCAACAAAGTTAAACAGATACAGGAAAAGCTAGTGTGTGGGAGAAAGTGACTTAGAAGAGAGAGTAGGAAGGAATGGATATAGGCAGGGGCCAAATGACAGTAGAGCCTTGCAAGGCTGGCATAAAGACCGAGGATTTCACACTGGATACAGGGGGAAGAAATTGGAGGAGTTGGTAAGGCAAATTATAACATGATTTGAATTTTAAGATTACTGTGGCCACTCTATTGGATGCTGCCAGTGGTTCAATTTACATACTTATTTGGCTTAATAGATCAGCTATCTGAATTCAAAGGCTACACTTATTTCTTTTTTTATAATATTTTTATTTGAATTTTATGGTTTAGATTTGCCAGATTAGCATTCCAGAAGCTATTTCTCCCAAGAGACTTTATAGTAATATAGATAGACATTAAGACTTGGTGTTCTGGCCATGCAAAGACATCCACGGCCATGATTGGAAATCAATATACTTTTTAGCTTAATTATGACTCTAAATTAAACACAAAAATGAAAATAAACCCCCAACTATAGCAGTTCATCAATTACTAAATTACGATGTGCTCTTGCAAAAAGAAGACTCAATTACTGATATAATGCTTATACAAGTGGGCTCCTTGTTTCTTAGCTATCTATGTGAAAGGATCCAGTCGATGTGGAATTTCAAAGCGATATGCCAGACTTGCTGATGGGCATTCTCAGGAGGAGTTTGAGGATGATGAGAGAACTCTCAGGTTCACAAAGGAGGTAGAAACAGGTTGAGCAGAGAGAGGCTCAATTGTGAATTGTGAAGAGTTTCTGTCTATGCTCTTAGGTCCACCCAGCTAAGAATGAGGAGGGTGTGCCACCTTCCTTCCCAAAGCCCCTGCAGACTGGAGTTATCTTTTTAAAAAAAGAGATGATAACTAGTGGCCTGAAGCAATGGGGTGGGGGTACAGGGAGGAGAGAGAGAGAGAGGGAGAACTGGAATGCCAATGCCAACTTCAATACACTTAAGAACAAAAACAGCATCTTAAAGAATGGATAATTTTTTCCCATGAATTTTCCCAAGATCAAGAGTCCAGGGAGTAAGCTGACTTGTCCTTTGGAACCTGGTCTAATATAATCCTTGAAATAGTGGTGGACACTTCAACAGGCAAAGTTGGCAGCATCTGGTTGATGAGGAAGGCATGCTCAGCCCAACTGGAGCAACTCAGGGATGGAGCATCTGAACGGCAAGAACAAACACCCAGGAAAGAAAGGTTTAAATATCACATGGGCTGAGTAGAACTAGCCTATTAATTGTTGTCCTTATTGAGAGAAACTTAACCTCTTTTACCTTCCTTAGTTCAATCCATGATGGACCAAAAGCCCTGATTTTGAGGTGGATCCAAGAAGAAATTGCCCAGAGGTGGTACTGAGTTGGCCAGTTCAATGATCTGACAGATGAGGACCAGCCTATGCTCATTCACAAACAGAGACTATGCATTGTGGCTCAGAATAAATTAATTCAGTTAAAAAGATGGTGGAAGACAAACATAGGTTTTCATTTTATTGCATCCTACTTATCTTTCTTTTTCAACATGCTAGTTATAACGGTATCAAACTATCACAGGTTACTCTCTTTTCTAGAGTGTTCCCTCAGGATTGAGGGAAGCACATTTCTTTTGCTAACCTAGAACATTCTTTTTTTAATTTCAAAATATAAAGGGAATATTAACGCTTTTGTTATATGGTTTGAGTCAATGCTGTAAATGTGCCCATCACCTGAGTGGTGTTCATTGTACACACCAGGTGAGCTTTTGCTCTCCCCTCCTCTCCTTTCCCCTCACCACTTGATTTCCAATGTGCACCTGGGTGCCCATCAGTTACTTCTAATTTATCAGAGAGTACACATGATGTTTGTTTTTCCATTCTTGAGATACGTCACTTAGGATAATGGTCTTCAATTCCTTTCAAATTACCGCAGAAAGCAATAATTCATCCTTTCTAATGGCTGAGTAGTACTCCATAGTATACATATACCACATTTTGTGAATGCACTCATGAATTTATGGGCACTTGGACTGATTCCACACCTTTGCAATTGTGAATTGTGTTGCAATAAACATTAGACTGCAGAAGACCTAGAACATTCTTTGTTTCAGTTGTTCCAAGATTGGACTGGAGAATTATTAGAATTAACTTTTTCCCTATAGTACTTTAGAGCAGAGGTTTATTTATTTATTCATTTAACACACATATACAGAGTTTCTAATATTTACCTGGTGCTGTTTTTAGTAGTCTTGCTTTGGTGTGTTCAGAAAACTACACTACAGAGGCTAGCACCAAGGGGAGCATAGTTCTAGGCTCAAGGGACCATGTTTCAAGGCCACAGAAGGGATTCAAGTGAGCACAGTGCCAAGAATGCCGCTCTCAGGGGGACAGAGTGGAGAAGTGCAGTAAGACTGAGGTCTCTGGGGATATGTTCATTCTTCACGCGCCCACTCTAAGCTTTGATGCTCCTGAGATATATCTACTTCTAACTTAATTTGCAATGAAATAAAGTGAGAAAATTACATTCTTAACTCTTTTGTATTTATGTAAAGGGTACATTTTTGTTCTTTTGCACTAGGCTACTTCCCTTACTAGAAAAGGAAGGTCAGCAGTGTTATATTCGTGTGTTGGCTACTCTCCTATTTACTCTCTTAGATTTCAAACTTCACAGATTTCTCCAAACCATCATTAATTTGGAGTCAGTAGATCAAAGTGTGGCCTAGGTTTTTGTCATTTTTTTTTAAGTTCTCCAGGTGGTTTTATCAGCCATGTGTGACAACTAGTAGTGTGGAGACACCAAACAGTGAGGTGAGGCATTTGAAAACCAATTTTAGGTGTGTTTCTCCAAATTCCACATCACAATTCTCAGCTTGGAACTGTTCATTCTGATGTGAAATGAACATCCTGAGCAAAAATACTTTCTTTTTCTTTTTTTTTGTTTTGAGACAGTCTCACTCTGTTGTGTAGGCCCAAGTAATTCTCTCACCTCAACCTCTCAAGTAGCTGGGACTACAGACTCTCACCACAATCCCTGTCTAGTTTTTCTATTTTTAGAGATGGGGGTCTCTCTCTTGCTCAGGCTGATCTCTAACTCCTGAGCTGAAGGGATCCTCTGACCTCAGTGTCCCAGAATGCTAGGATTACAGGCATGAGGCACCTCACCAGACCCCTCTGTGAACACATTTTCTAAGAGCTCTGTAAACTCCTGGATCTGTGTCTTAACCTTGGCAACACTGATTTGTGATTGAATAATTCTTTGTTGTGGGAACTGGTGTGTGTGTGGTTGGGTTCCTTTGTACGGTAGATTGTTTAGCAGTATTCCTGTCCAGACAATGCCAATAGCATCTTCTCATCCTCCAGTTGTGATGACCAAAAATTCCTCTAGTATATGTCCTGTGAAACAAAATCACCCTGGTTGAGAATATTGTTCTCACCCCTGTAATGCTTCTTTTTCTTCTTCTTCTTTTTTTCCATTAGAAGAAATGACCAAGAAAAGGACTAGTCAAGAAATATTCTAGAATGAAGACATAGACAATAGCCAATGTGACAAAATAATGTGGTGGAACTGAGTTTCCTAAGGAAATACGTTAGAGTCCTAACTCCCACCCTTGCACCTGGAGTTAAGAGGTCATATTAGTTTAGGTTGGCCCATAAATTGAATGACCAGTATCCATATAAACAGAGGGTGACAGAGACATAGCTATATAAATGTTCATATAAGCTGAGGGCAATGGAAATACAGCCATATAAAGACACAGACACACATGAAGAGAGGATAGTGCCAAGGGGAGGCAGAGACAGAAACTGGAGTGATGCAGCTATAAGCCAAGCAATGCCAAGGATTGCTGGCCACCACTAGACATTTGGAGAGAGGCCTGGGACAGATTTTTATCTCAGATCCTTCACAGAGAGTGTAGCCCTGCCTATACCTTGAGTTTTGTGGTAATCTGCTATAGCAGCCCTATAGCAGAAATTAACAAAAATGATGGACGCAGCCGAAGAAAAACAATGAGAATAAGGCAGATGAACTCTACTAATTTCTTTTGAACATTTGATCAAACATAAGTTGTAAGAGACACTCTGCTCTGCAGGATCATCATTATGTGTTCATGAATCATAGGTCAGAAAACATATCAAGTAACAGCTCAGGAAGCAGAAAATAAGTGCTCAGCATACAGCCATAAGAACATAACACCTAAACGTATGAGGTCAGACAATGAATTTTGCGAATTCAATCTAGAAAAAGTGGTACATACCTCATTGTAGAATGTCACGGAGGTCACCTTTGAGGTACTCCCCTTGGCCATCTGGTGACAGCAGTGACATTCAGCAGTGATGTATGTAGTACTTTCTCTAGGATGAGAAAATTGGTGGATTTTAACATCAGACTTCCTGTGATGACCTCTCTGATGCCCATTCTGGAAAAAAGAGTTCTAAAATTGCTTTGAAGGATGGACCAGGCACTGGTATCTGAGCTTCCCAAGGAGGGTACTTTAAAGGTGAGCGTAGTGATATTCAGCAATAAGCTATGTGGCACTTTTCCTAGGATGAGTTCACAAACTTAATTGCCTGACCTTATATATGTTAACATTTGGAAAAGAGCTTGTAAACTGTCAAATGCTCTAAAAACAAAAACACAAACAGCACTGATGTACTTATGCTTTCACTTCTACTTATTATAAAAAATTAACTAGTATTTATGAATAATTTATTTTACATTGGAGAATCTCTGTATTCATTTGTTCTGGATTTTAGTTAAATGTTTATGGCAGAACAAACTCTTCAATTATCTGAATTTTTTGATGAGTACTAGTTATTTGTAATTCAGAAATAATGTTATGCCCTAATAGAGTGTACATACTATTGTCCTTTATGTCTCCTTGTCAAATGCCCCAAACTACTGTTATTCAAGGAGACACACAATCCTTGAACTAAGAAGTTAGCAGGATTGGAAGAAAGACAACATAACATAAAATAGAATTTTACATATGAAAACTACTTGATGATTTCATTTAGGTGATATATTTAAATTTATAAACACATAGAAGAAGGAATATGAACATTACTGATCGGCTATACATAGAACATACTAAAGGGCATTAATATGAGGTAAGGGATATGTTTATTTTTAACATTGTAAAAAAAAGTAGGGGAAAAAAGTCAAGGACATCATTTCACAATTTAACAAAAGCTAAAATAATTTAATTTATAGCATTGAGTTTTTCAAGTCACAACCCAAAAGGAAGTGATTTCTTCTTACGTACTTTTTCTATAATTAAAAAATTAAAATATACCCCTCCCAGGTTTTTATAGTCCGGCTTTCCTAGGTGTTGTAACCCAGCCAGAGAGAAATGGAAACACTACAGTGTCTGAAGAGAACCACTTACTGGTTCAGTGACGGTTTGTGTCTATTTGGTGTCTTTACACATCAACAGAGCACTGCACCTCCTCCTCCCTGAGGTCTTGCGTGCATTTCCTTGTGTGGTTTCTCTTCCTAACACACTCACTATTCCTTCCACCTTTCCCCCCGGATACACCTACCCTTTCTCTTCCTGAAAACACTCATCCTCTGCGTACATCCTTTTCCTTTGAATTTCCACATCCAGATTCAGGACCTTATCCTCCCCCTTAGGGCCCCTGGGTGTGGTGGTGAATGGTGGAGGTGCCCTGCAGAGGCTGTGAGAGGGGCAGAAACTTGCTCCATTGTCAAGGCTTCTTTTTTCCCACAAACAGAGCATCCATTTCCCAAGTCATGTGTCCATAAACGGTGTCCACCTGGATAGTGTGCTTTTGCTTTTTATTAATCAATTGTGCATAGGAAGTACCCTTTCTAATTCACTCAAATACGTGCTATGAGCTGTCACTGGCTTTGCATACCTCCCCTTCACTGTTTCACGTCTTTACTTCTAAATATTCTTCTACCCACTATTTCTTGATGTTTGCTACCATAAAAAATTTCACAAAAATTTGTGATACTTGATAACAAAAGGTTTGGTTTATAATACTGTATAAAATGACAATCAAATAGTTAAAATACGGTGTGCAGAAAGGAAATAATAGGGTAAAAAGTTAGTACCAGGGCAGCAATCCCTAATATCTTCTCACCTTACCCCCCATCATTCAGATCTTCTTGTATGCTGTTAAGAGCACCAAGAATGTTGGGAAAGGGGAGAAAGAGGGCAAGGGAGGGGGGAGGATGGGTAGAGGGAGGGCAACTGGTGGGATCACGTGTATGATTTACCCTATGGTTGTACATGTGAGTCTTTCTAAATGTAGAATATCAATGTCTTAACACAACTAAAAATGGCATGAAGGCTATGTTAACCAGTTGGATGAAAATATTTCAAACTGTATATAGAAACAACACACTGCTCCCCATGATAGTATTAATGTACACAGCTATGATTTAATAAAAAAAAAAAAAGATTAAAAAAAAAGGGCACCAATTTCTGGCAGTGTAAGGCTTACTGAATGGGTGGCTGAGGCCAGGGAACCTGCATTTGAATGAACTCTTAAGCTCATTCACTTGTACAGTAAAATTTGAGAATTAATACTTTCAGAGGAATTTAACAAGGAGAAATGGTGTAAATGAGATTGACACTGGGAAACAAAACAATAGGGTAAATGTTCTTACTTCAGCCTACACTTTATGTCCAACAATAAGGTTCAGTTGTTTTCAGTAAACTGAAAATGTGTGAGGACCAGAAGTCTAGAGTCTGAGGACCTGAGCATCCTCGTGGGAGAAGAACTGAGCCCTGAGCACAAAGGAAAAGGGGCATAACAAGCTCCATGCAGTGGGACTGTACTGAGTCATAAGAGGAAGAATTCTGAGCATCTATCAACAGGGCTCTGTTCCTGGAAATAGTGGGGTACCTTAGACAATGAAGAGAGAGAGAGGGCTGCAAACAAAAAAAGAAGAGCTACTTCATTAATAACTCATGACAACACAGGGACTCGAGAAGCACAGATTTAGCATCCTGCTATCCCAGTTAATGTCTAATTATCAATCAAAAAGCACTTTAGTTATTTCAGAAGGATTTGACATAGCGGAATGTTTCTCAATTGTTGGAAAGAAGAAGCTATAAGGAAGAATGCATGTAAATGTTAGAAGCTGCTACAACTGCTTAGGCTGAGGATCAAGAGAGGGAAGTGACATTGCCCAAACTCTGCAAGAAAAGAACCATAGCAGCTAGGACTGTCACTGAAAATGTGTGAAGGGAGAAGGGAGAAGGGAGAAGCCAGGAGCCTGCCGTCCTCTGATGCTGCTGGCCCCACTGGTGATATCACAAATTCTTCCAGAGCCAGAGTAGAAATACAAGCTTCTCTCTTTCTCCTGACTTCCAGTTGGCTGCCAATGCCTTCCGCTGGCAGAATGTAATCAAACCCAGTTAAGGAATCCAGGAAAATAGTTTGGAGGCTTCAGCCCTTGATAGATTAGAGGAGAAAATGCAAAAGGCATACATGTGTGAGGCTGAGAGCCAAGAGGGACTAAGAGATGCAGCACACAGCTTATTATAGGAGAGGCAGGGAAGCAATTCTACCCTGTTTAATCCATCAGGCTTGTTGCAGCTTTGGGTAGCTGGCAGTTTCTGATCGTAGGTCAAGGGGTTCCAAACTTGCTGCCCTTTGAATCACCTGGGATCTTTGATAAAGTACCCATGCCTGGTTTCCAGAAACCTGCAGCTTCCTGATTTCAAAATCATTCTCTATTAAGCACCAGAGGAGACAAGAAAAGCTTCGTCTTTCTCTGCTGCATCTTTGATAAAAGGAGTTGTGATACAAAATGGGATTCAGCCAAAAGGCTGCACTTAAGGACCAGGAAGGTCACAAGTTTCCTTAAGGCTACAAGCTCCCAGACTCTGGTCTAGACAGTCTGATTTAATTGATTAGGGTGCAACCTGGGCTTACAGATTTGAAAAACTTCCCTAGTGATTCTAATGCCAAAGACATTTGCGGCCAATGCCACAGGCAGTAGTGGCAGCCATGGTAGCTGAGGAGAAGGCTGCAGCATGAGAAGCAGCAATGAGCCCATGAAAAACTGTGGGACACGTCCTCAGACTCCCAGGAGCTCTGCAGGGGCCTGTTGTCCTAGGCAAGTAGGAAAAGGGATCACAGTAGAATCAAGAGCCCTTGAGATATGGATTGTACCAATGTATGAACGTTCAGACCCATAGTCCAAAGAGGTTGCACAATTATTCCCGTTAACTTAGCCTTATTTATAACCCAACCATTCAAGAGGGGTTTTTGTATAAAAATTAGTCTCATATATTCATACTACAATATGATTAGTATTACATTAAGTGTATTTACACACTTCATGAAAGTATTTGTTGTGCCTTTGAAGAACAACACAGGTGAAAACAGAGAGAAGCAATGCAAACCGAGGTGGAAGGAATGCTGAAGACCAAGGAACTGAATTACAGTCAGAGATTCGCCTTCATCTAATTGTGCTTCGGAGTAAGAGATTAAAACCTCTCAGATCCCCAAATTGCTAATAGGTAATATATGAGCACCCTTCTGGCACAAATTTTCTGACTTGTTTTTCTACTTACATTATTTCTTTATCATGTGATACATTGAGAATTTTCTGTGATTGTCACTTAGCCTCCTAAAGCCCTTTCCAGGGAGAAATGGATTATTTACAAGGTGAAAGATTTGAAGCTACAGCAGTCTTCCTTCTGAATTGGTTCATCTAAACTTGAAGACAGACTATTGTAACCACAGGAGGACTCCATCTAATAACATCAAATATTTGACATGGTTGTTTGTATCCTCACATTAACCTGAAGTCAATTTACTTTTCAAAAACAAAAATAAAAGCCTAAACAGATATAAAATAAAATAACAAGATGAATACATGACTAGCTGCAGGGATGCTTTCCCTATTGTCCATGTTCTTTGGGTTGAGAGAAGAAAGGAGAGGCAGAGAGTTGCTGAATGGTGGGGCAGAGAGAACCCGTGTCCTACAGTCATGCACTTGAATACATCCTCTTCAGACCATCGGGGGGTGTTCTATGTATGTGCTTACTGTCAACTTTAGGTATATTTACACATAAGTTATAGCCAAATATTGTTAAATTCAGCATATGTACATGCATGTACACGTTTAATAGTTATAGCTGTCTCTTAAGAATGAGCAGAAGAATGAGTGCATCTTGTTCTGTATTGATGATGAAGAGTTAGAATAGTGAATCGAGTTTTTCTTAGATTTCTCATTCTTTATTTCCACCACGTGAAAAAGTCTTAAGTTACAATGTTAGATCTTTGGGAAAGGGAGCTAAAATGTGCTGGCTCTGGTAGGTAATAGTTGGAGTCAACTAGACCCAACGGCTCTTTCCAGGGCTCTTGCTGAATGACAGCTAGGTAGGTATGGGTTTGTGAAAACCTGCTAGGTTGGCTAGTTCAACTGGAGGAAAAATGTCAAGTCCATTCTTTGGAGGGATTCAGCACTCAGCAGGATTTCTCGCGCCCTTTGGTATCATTTGAATGTGATTTTTAAATACGCTTAATAATTTACCTTCAGTTTCTTTCTTTAGTGAGTGGAGAAAATAATAAAGGCTTAGGGAAAAAATGAGCCAAATGATTTATCTTGAAATGGACCTTTAAAAAAGTTCATTATTATTATGAATAAGAAAAAGTCCTAACATCCATACTATAAAAAAAATAATATTTAGTTCTTTAAAGGATTATTTATGAAACTCGGCAACATGTCGTTTATATCAATCTACCCCATGTGAGCAAGCCACCTAAAATCATAAATAGGTTTTAACTTTCAATGGAAGAATCATTCATTAAGAAAAGATTTTATCTCATATTTCATTACTTCCACTGGTGTGAGCATCTTTAAAGCACAGTGGAATTTACATAGAAAATTAGGCTTTGACTTCCTGCCACTTCTTCACTCAGCATGCTGAAGAAAATACAGATGAAGAGAACACACTTCAAGTGTATTTAAGATAGTTACTCTTTCTTTTGTCACTGATTCATGATCCAGAAATCTAAGTTTGGTTACTAAGCATTGTCTGTAGATGAAGCTCTGTGTGGATCCGCATTCAGAGCCGATATCTTTTCCCGGGGCAATCCCTTCTCGGTACATGTATTGCTGCTGAACATGACTACTTGTATTACTGCCATTTCCTCTAGGACAGTTATGGCACACAAAGTATCTGTAACTCAACTGAAAACCTCTCACAGGGTTTGGGTTTTTAGTAACACAGCAAATATTGACCAAGCATTTCTTCTGATATAGTTATATCTGCTTCAAGAGCAGAGTCAAATTCTGTACCCCAAAGGTTATACATCTGCTTTAAGAACAGAGTCAAATTCTGTACCCCAAAGATTATACACAGATACAAACCAAACAATCTGGCGGCATGATCATCTGATATTTATTGCAGTCTATATTGTGTGTCATAACCACTGTGTGATAACAAATAGCGTCATTTAATGATGGAGTTTTTGTACATTTTTTGTTAACCTGTTTCACTTTCTCTTTAAATAGAACAATTAATCCTTAATTTTCTTTTTTGAGACAGAGTCCTAAGCTGTGGCCCTGGGTAGAGTGCTGTGGCATCACAGCTCACAGCAACCTCAAACTCTTGGGCTCAAGTGATTCTCCTGCCTCAGCCTTCCAAGTAGCTGGGACTACAGGCACCCACCATAATGCCTGGCTATTTTTTTGTTGCAGTTGTCATTGTTGTTTTAGCTGGCCCAGGCTGAGTTTGAACCTGCCAGCCTCGGTGTATGTGGCCAGTGCCCTACCCACTGAACTGCGGGTGCTGCCTTTAATCCTTAATTTTCTAACTGATTTTGCAAATATCTTGCCATATTGTGATTTATACTTGTTTTAACTATCAGGGTGACCATTTTGATTGATATAAACATAGGTTTAGTTTCTTCTCTATCTTTGTTCTATAAATTAATCTTTTTTTATTGAAATGTATTTTTTCACTAACATTGAGGGGAACTTTAGGTCATTTCATTTTATAAAAATTTTAATTATGTAGAATTCATTGGGATTCCATCAATGCACATATGCTTCACTAGTCTAATAGTATTCAATGTTCATATTTATTATGATGTATCCTGGTTGCAATTTTTATTTTTAGGTGCTTATGCAAATAGCTACACTTTTATGTATTATACATTAGTCACTGTATTAGTAGATTTACTTTTATAACAGACTTTTATGCTTGATATAATTTGAGATATTTTTCTGGGTTTTATATAATTCACTTTATGCTTTTTATTGCTAATTTTATGTTTCACTAAACCATTTCTGAGACATGAATCTATTTTTGTGACTTAAGGACAGAAGACAGAATAAAAGTAAGAGCAGAAAGTACATTTTAACACGTGTAAAAATTAACACCCGAATGACATGATTGTATTCTATTGAAGATAAACCAGCCAACTTGGCAAGCAAAGCTGTCCTTCTAAAAATGGACAACCTCTAACAATATCGTAATTAAAAATAATTTATTTCCATAGGATTGTAATTAAACTTGCATTTCAAGTTTGTAAAACGAGTATCAGTGTATTTGTTTTCCTTCTTAGCTGTTTTATGCCAAGTGATAAACCATCTGAGACAAACACGGTTAGTAAAATACTTAATGAAACATACCACTATATTATCTTATGGAAAGGGGCAAGAGAGGATGATTCTTTTTCTAAAGCTTTCTCTTCATATCTGGGATTAATCTCTTATTAGCTAATTGACTAGGGAACTTTGGGTAACATTTCATTGCAGATTCTGGTGTAAATGTGGAGAGGAGGGAACACTTATACACTGTTGGTGGAAATGCAAACTAATATAGCCTCTACGGAAAGAAGTATAAAGAATCCTCAAAGAGCTAAAAGTAGACCTATCATTTGATCCTGTAGTCCTGTTACTACATGCCTACCCGGAAGCAAAACAACAACAACAAAAACAAACAAACAAACAGCAACAACAAAAAACACAACTTTACCGTAGGGTCATTTGCACCAGAACATTTACTGTAGCTCAATTCACAATTTCCAAGATATGGAATCAACCCAAATGCTCATCAGCCCATGAATGGACTAATAAACTATGGTATATGTATACTATGTACTAATATTGAGACGTAAAAAGGTGAGACTTGGGCAGCGCCTGTGGCTCAAAGGAGTAGGGCACTAGCCCCATATACTGGAGGTGGTGGGTTCAAACCTGACCCTGGCCAAAAACTGCAAAAAAAAAAAAAAAAAAAAAAAAAGGGTGAGACTTTACAGCTTCTGTATTAACCTGGGTGGAGTTGAAGAACATTCTCCTTAGTAAAGTATCACAAGAATGGAAAAGCAATTATCCAATGTACTCAATACTAATATGAAACCAGTGGATGAACAACTACATGCCCACAGGAGATGAAAACAAAATTAAATTCAAGTGTGGGAGGTGGGGGAGGAGCGGAGGAGAGGGGATTAGGTAAACTCTCACCTGAAGGGCACAACGTAAGGACATATAGGGCTCAACTACAACCTGGACTTGTACCCTCATGTTAATCTGAAATAAAAATAAATGAATAAATAAATACATGAATCTCAAAAAGATTAAGTTCTGTCTTTTTCTCATTTATAAAATGGGGATAAGAATGCATATGTCAATTTAGTTACAAAAACCTGAAAGACCTAACATGAGTATCAGTGTCATTGCATAATACATAGCTTCATTACTCACCCGCGTTTCTTATTGAGGTTAGGGGCTTGGCAAAGTGGGAAAATCAGGTTTTCTCTGTGAAAAGTTTTGAGAAAATAAATTTATATATAATTGCATATGTCTCCATTTCAAAAAAAAAATATATCACTAAGTGCTTATCAGGGTTACATCAGAAGAGAGGGAAGACAAAGGGAAAAATGGAAATAAAGATTGTTATTTCTTGTATTGTTTCTGCCTTAGCCTCAGTCAGAGACTATTATCTGTAGATTAGAAAATATTTGAAGTTGAGTATTTGGTGGTTAACTCTGGGTTTGTTGAACACTAAATGGAAAAAAAAAAAAGCAGCCTCAGAAGAAAATTAATAGATCGTCTCTTCGTGCTTCAAATTATTTTCTAAAATGACCCCTGAGAGAAATAACTAACTCCTAACTACTAAACTTCTCTATTTATTTCATACCTGTTTATATTTGGGTTCCTTAAGTATAACTAGTTCTAAAAGCTTTTAAATAGGATGCGATAGTGTATATGGGTCCCCTAATTTTCATGGGTTGGAAACTTGATCCCCAGTGCTAAGAACGGTGCCTAATTGGAGATGTTAGGGTCCTTGAGGCAGCACCCTCACGAATGAACTAATGATATTATTGCAGGGTGAGTTTTTATTGCTGGAGTGTGTTCATTACAAAAGGACGAATTCAGCCTCTCTTTTATTTCTCTTCCCCCATGCAATGGCTTACACCATAATTGTCTTGAAATAATAATAATCGTACTGCAACCATTTTTGGGGTGTGCATGTGCCCCTGAATACTTGTATTAGTAGTCCTATAGGATATTTTCCTAAAAATGAAATTCCTGGATTAAATGGTACATGCACACTTGCTTTTGGTAAATATGGTCAATGGCAGTTGTAAAAGTTACACCAATACAAGCTCTTTTTGTCCACACAAGTTTAAAGTAGATATGATCAACTTTTCTGACATTTCTCAACCGTAGAACTGAAAATAGATATCCCACTTATAAAATTTACATTTCCTTAATCAATCATGTGGTTGAGTGTCTTTCTGATACTTAGAAGCTATTTGTTTTTCTCCATTGTTGAATTATGTTTCCACATTATTTGACATTTTATTTTGAATTTGGCATTTTTCTTATTGATTTGTGATAATATTTCAATATAATGACGAGTAAGACTGTGATATATGTCTTCTTATAACTTACAAATATTTTCTCCTAGATTCTCCTTTCTTCTTAAAATTTATTGCTGGTATTTTGGCCTGGGAAGTAAAATATGTGTGTTGTTAAAATCTGCGATTTGGACTTCCATGCAGCAAAATATAATGGTATTTGCTTACTGTTCACATATATTATTTAAAATAACACACAACAAGAACAAATGAAACTATGCAAAAAAACTCTCTGGTCACAAATAGAAGATGGACAACAAAGAATTTCCTAAATATGCAAAACAAAGAGATGCTAAAAATACCAAAGCCCATTGAGCAGGGTCTTAAACTGTCACCAGGAGCCTCTGTCACAAGGAAAGGCAGCCCAAAACTAAAAAAAAAAAACAGACAAAAAATATTCAAGGCAGAAAGAAGAGGACAACTTCATGGTCAAAGGAGGAGCAAAAAAAGGCAAAAGAAGAAAATTTAGATTCTTCAATGTTTAAAAAAGAAATCTTAGGATCAGGAAAAAAAGAAATTTCACTGAACAGATTGGAATTTCTAATACTGACAAAAGAAGGTACCATTGACCCGGTGCTCTGGGGTGAGTGGGTATATGGAAAGCTATCCTCAAAGGCCCAGGGTGCTGAGAAGCCTAGAACGAGGCTGACAAATCCTGTTCCTTAGAAGGAAACATTTAGGAGGGATTTTTGAACAGAAGCGACTTCCCAGGTGCCTGGAAGTTGGTGGAGCTTCACACCCATCCTGCAGAAAGTATTCTTGATGTAACAAGATTCTTTTTTTGTTTGTTGTTTTTTTTTTTTTCTTGCCATGCAACATTCTGTTTTCCTACCCAATTCCACAAAATAAGCAGGTGAAATTATACAAACCTGTAAATGATTACTGAGCAAAATCAGAGAATGAGTGTCTGTATCTTTTAGGTGAAACCCCTCACCCCAACACACACATCAAAAGCAAACGTGGGACTAAGAAAAACAGAGTGCCAAATTGAATCAAGTTCACCAGAATAAGCTCTTGTGTATATGAAAAACATATTTTGAATTAGGAATTCAGAAATTAAGAAAATATTTTAGTGGTCTAAGGACGAAAAGATTAAAAAAAAATGAATGATGAAGGAGAGAAAGGAAGGCAGTAAGAGTTGGTAGAATTGGGGAAGAAATGAGAACAAAGCCCAACATCTTTTAAAAGATGAAGATGAAATTAAAATGTGCCAAAATAGGAATATATATTCAACTAAAAATTAATAAGGTTTATTGAATAAAGGCAGGGAAATACCTGAAAGAATAAAAATAGTGTAAAGAAATTAGTAAAAAACATTCACAAAGTGGCAGAAGGAGAAAACAAATAAAGTGGTCTATATAATTATAGTCACTGAAAAATAATTCAACAGAACCAATACTTTAGATTGTAATCCTAGGAAACTTCCTAGTAGAAGAAAAAACCTCAACTGAACCAGAAAATAAACCTGAAATCATATATTAAATGTAACTTCAAATATAATGGAAGAAAAAAATCAAGGACTCCAAGAAAGCCAAATAAGTTAGATTTGAATTAGACTTCTCAGGAACGAGATGCAAATCAGAGCAATAAAGAGTGCAATTTTTTTTTTTAAGCCAATGAAAGAAATCATGAACAAAATAATTTATACTTTAAAAGTCAAGTTATCAGAAAAATCACTTTCCAGATACAAGGACTTAGTAACTTTATTTATATGTCTTCTTGAGAAACCTTCAGAGAATAAGCATCATCCACCCAGGGCATTATTGGCAAAATTAATCAAGGTTAATGATCTTGATGAGCAAAGTAGAATTCAAGCTAAGAATTATAAAATGTGAAAAGAGAAATGGTAAAATGTGTAAAGGGAAATTTTTATGTGTAAAGGCCATAATTTACAATGAAAATGTGATAGTTAAAAATACCTATACATCAAATAACACAGAAACAGCCTTCCTTTGTGAAGCAAAATTCTCATGATATACAAGGAGGCATAAACAGGATTAGACTAATGTAGAGTCATCTTTAACAACCACCCTTAGCAGAAAACATATCAAGTGTGCAAAATATATGTAAAGGTATAGAAAAACTAAAAACACAATCGGCAAGGTAGATCTTACAAGGATAGAACAATTATGTCCCAATAGTATAGAATACCTCTTTTCAAATGAGCATTTAATATTCTCACAGATAGATATTAGGTGACAAAATCAGTAAGTTCTACAGTGTGGAAATATTACGAATAATAACTTTTAATCACAATGCAATGGAATTGGAGATTATTAGTGAAATTATAAAAACCTTTCCAACTTTTTTAATTAAAAAATTAAATGTCCTATTAAGTAATTCTTGGGTAAAAAGGAGGAACACAAGTGAGTTAACGGTGTTTTGGATAAAACTTATGATAAGGACATCACTATATTTCAGAATCCTCAAAATAGCATTTAAAACAGTGATCACTAAAAAATTCATAGCATCGAATTCTTTTAAAAAGTTTTTATGATTTTTTTTTTATTGTTTGGGATTGAACGAGAGTACACAGAATTAGGTTACACTGATTGCATTTGTTAGGTAAAGTCCCTCTTATAATTGTGTCCTGCCCCCAAAAGGTGTGCCATAGAATGGGATCCCCATCCCCCTCCCTCTTCCCCTCTCCCTGCTCCTTCATTAGCCTGCCTCCCACCTGTGAATTGATTTGAGCTCTTCTCTTATGAGAGTATGTATTAGCTCATCTACTGGCTTCATATTAGAATAGAGTACATTGGATTCTTGCTTCTTCATTCTTGTAATACTTTACTAAGAAGAATGTGTTCCAACTCTATCCAAGTTAATACAAAAGATGTAAAGGCTCCATCTTTTAAATGGCTGAATAGTATTCCATGGCATATGTGTACCACAGCTTGTGAATCCATTCCTGGGTGGGTGGGCATTTAGGTTATTTCCACATCTTGGTCACTGTAAATTCAGCTGCAATAAATAATATATTGCAAATGTCCTTATAATAAAATGAAGCACTAAATTCTTTTATCAATAAAAATGAAAGTATGAAATAAATGAACTAAATATCCATCTCAAAGAGTATCAGAAAAACAGAGTAAGTCAAAGGGAGGTAAACTAAGGAAATAGTAAAGAAGAAAACAGACACTAAAAGGTAGGAGTAATAGAGGTAATTAATATCTAGCATTCTGGATTTTTTAAAATAAGGAAATATCCAAGTAAAAAAAGATTGAAACCATATATGTTAGAAATAAGTACAGGAAAAAATTATCAGTGAAATATATGATATTACCTTTAAAATTTTATAGAAGAATATCTCATAGACCTCAACAAATGAATTTGAAAACCTAGGAGATATGATTAATATTTTATGTAAATATTGGTTTAAAAAATGGGTACCATTTGAAATAAAAATCTTAAGCAGCCAACTCCCCAAAGCACAAACAAGAATTTCATGTTCTCATTAAAAAATCCTCAAAAACATAAAAACAAACAAAAGTACCCAAACACATATGATTTCATTAGAGGCTAATAACAAATCTTCAAATGGTAATAGATTTGATGCTCCTTAAATTGTTCCATAGTTAAAAATGAAAGAAATCTTCTTAATTATTTTGTGAAGGCTGACAAAGTTTGATACCCACACCTGCTAAAGACGGTGTAAGAAAGCTGACAGATACTCATAAATATACAAGTGAAAGTACTAACTAAAATGTCAGCAAATATAACCAAACATCATTGTGGAAATTAATGCATTATGACAGAGTGAGATTTATTAAAAGTAATTTAATGTTGGTCATAATAGAAATGCCCTATGTCTTCAATTTATGTGCAACTTGTTTTTAATGTATGTTAAAGATACACAATTGACTATTACATGTTTCTTTATTGTATAACAACAGTTGTCCTCAACTATTTATTTAAGAGTCCATTATTTCCTGGCTAAATTAAAAAAAGAACATATTGCTATCAAATCACCATGTATATATAGGTCTGTTTCTAGCCTTCTTATTCACTTTTTGATTCGATTTCTATTAATATATTTGTTTTATCCTGTTTGACATACTATAGTTTGCATATTTTGATATCTGTATCTGATAATCCCACTCTGGGTCTCTGGAGACAAATTTTGAGCTGAGCATGAAGTTTCATGGTGGGTGCTCTGGTCATCAACATCTGTTGGGAAAGGTTGAATCAGGAAAGGCAGAGGCAAAAATAAAACTGAGATGGTACAACAAAGCCACAATCAGCCTTGCAGCGAGCTCTGAAGAAAGGATTGACTTTCAGAGATGTCCAAGTGGGGGCAAAATGCTGAGCTTTTATACTCCAGCACCGATGATAAATTAGAGGCCAGGCACGGGGCATCACGCCTGTAAATCTCAGCATTTTGGGAAACTGAGGCAGGAGCATCGCTTGAGGCCAGGAGTTTGAGACCAGCTTGGCAACATTACTCCAGACTCCAGATAATGATCATCATTATCCAGGTCTGGTGGCACACACCTGTAGTCCCAGCTGTTCAGGGGGCTGAAGCAGCAAGATCAGTTCTCTCTGTCCCAGGAGTTCAAGGCTGCAGTCATATTTGATCATGTCCGGGTAACAGACTGAGACCCTATCTCAAAAATAAATAAAAAGAAAAAAATAGATATTGGCTCCTTCTGGGAAGGGATACAGACTCTGAGTAAAGTGACTTCTTCAGCTGAGAGGGATTCCGGGAGAGGGCTGGCAGCTGGGAGTTTTCAGCCGGCAGAACTCTGAGTGGCAGAGGAACAAGCCCTCCATTCCCGAAGAGGGATGTGGGTAGGAAAGTGCAGTACTCACCCTGCTGCTTTATATTTTTTTTTTTTTGAAATAAATGACTGTGATTATTTCTTTATATTTTCTCTACAATTGAATTTTAAGTTGCCTATCAAATTGGTTTTTTTAATAATGCCTGTTGGAAATGCATCTAGAATTCCGTTAAATTAAAGATAGTTTTCTCCGTCATATAATCCTTCTGAAAAAGTAGAATTTCTTTTTACTGTTGAATATATAACGTTTTCTCCAGAATATGCTTAGATAACCGATAATTTTTAAGACACTTGGTAAGTTCCTTTTTGGAAGACTCCGGGTGTTCACTGCACATGGCACATCCATGCCCTGCTGTATCCCCCACCCTGTAGTTTCTGAAAAAGGATTTCTTGAGGCAAGCAACAACTCGTAGGTTCAGGCTTACCAAGAAGGGAAGCAAAGGCCCAAGTGTTCCATTCTCTCACCTTCCACAGAGGGGCGTGCTCAGAGGCCTGGGTCCTCTTGGCCCCATAGGATGAGTCTGTGCTCCAGCAGAAGAGCACTCCCTCTAAGGATCTTTGTTATGATGCAAGCGGAAAGATAAAGATAGCTTTTTCAGGAAAACAAAAACAAAAACAAAAATAAATCAGTGCCCTGTAGTCTGGAACTGTGGTGCCAGGTAGGCACCAAAGGTGTCTGGGGAGGCGGCTGCCCAGCATGCAGCTCCTTGGGCCCACCAGATTTTACAGTCCCTCTGACTATGGAAAGCCAAGCTTGGTGCAAATCTGTTGACAGAAATAGAAGAAGCTATTTTGTCCAAGGAACTTATGATGCAGAGGCCATTGAGAAAGTTTTGAGATACATAAAAATCAAGCAATGTGAAATCTGTGCCCACAGAAACAAATGAAGCCCTCCCAGCCACACCGATAAGCAAACAGGTTGGAACTTGCACGGGTGAATCAAAACGGACACTTAAAGTCTGTAAGATAGTCTGTCTCAAAACTTTCATAGTGACCCACATAACATCTGGAGTTACTTTTAGACCATTCCTCTCACTGCACCACATCTTGCTTTTGGAAGACCAATTTTCTCCCCTTTTTAATCATTTCTTTCGCCCTATTCTTCCTATTCTTTCTTTCCAGAAGGATCTGTTGAATTCCTGGATATATTTTCCATCCTCCTAATTGAATTCACAAAACTTCACCTCTTACTTAGCATCTGCTCCTCTTTGACTTTAACTTTGAGGCAGACGTTCGTATCATCTTTGATATCAATACCATTGCACCTGCTTTATTTTTCTACCTTATGAACACTTAGGTGAAGGAGTTTCTTCTTTATTTAAATTTAATTCTCAAGAACTCAGCCTATCTGGATGCTTTTGTTTTCAAGTAGTCAGTTCTTGTTTTAGAGGTAGGTGATTGTCTGGGAACTCTGAGGTTATAAAGGTTCAATATTGAATGATATCTTCTATATCTGTGCATTAGTCTGGGTTTTCCCAGGAGTTTATTCATTCAATCTGTTACATCCCTTTCTCACCTTGACTTTTCTTTAATTGATTAACATTTTAGTTTGTTCCTAAACATAACTAATAAGCTTTATTTATCAATGTGTTAGATTGAGGTGTTTCCCGAACACAAGTAAAGTGAGTTCTTTCTCCCACAGTGAAGGCTGCATCTGATTATATGGACCCCCAATGAGAGCAAGAGCAGAGGAAGTGGTAGAAATGGGCAGAAGGTGGCTGGGTGTCTGGGTGGCTGGATTGTCCTGGAAAGGGAAAGGAATTTAAGGCTGCAACAATTTGGATCTGCTACAGCAGCTTTTCTTGCTTTGTATCTCTTTAGGGAGTCCTCCAAGGCAGAACTTCCTTTTTATTTGAAAAGCTGTTTACTTCATTTTAGCTTCTAGGAACATTCCTTAGTGAGAGACTGACCCAACTGTTCCACAACCCTTAAATTAACCACCTTGCTGAGCACCTGACAGGTCCGGTTCTTCTCCTGGCTCCAGCTGCCTTTGCAGTGGGGAGCCTGTGGCAGTCCTGCAGCATGGATTCACTTATTCCGTTGTCTTTTTCAACCTGCTCTGAATTCCGGGTGACTCAGCTAGGTTAGCTTTCATAAACAATGTGTTTGATGCTGTCAAGAAATTCCTCTGTCACTTAATCGAACCCCTTTGCCTTTTTGCAGCGGTACAATGGATTTAGTAACAATATTGTTTTTGAAGTGTTCTCAGATTTCAGAGGTATTTAGGGAATAAGGAAAGGTAGTCTCATGGAAAATTAGTCAAGCATCCTGAATAAGAACACTTCATAGGAATTCGGAAAATGGAAACCAGACACTTAGAATCCCACCAACTAATAGAATAAATGTTTCTCAGTAAAACATATTGTTTTTAAAATACAGTCATATAAAATTGGCATAAGACCAGATAACGGTGGAAGCAAAATCCCAGAAGAGGCAAGAAGCAATAGAGTCTGGCAAATACGCAAGGGAATTCCACTTGGAGAGGTAAAAAAATATTGATTTTCTTAGAACTGCAAGAATAAGTTTAAAGACCATCATGTACCTTCGCAAAGACAAGTGCATAATAAAGCTCATGCTGTTTTCATCTCCTTGGCTCAATAAAGAGCTTAATCATTAATTAAAAGCTAAGAAAAGAAAATGAAAATGCTGGAGAAGAAAAAGATCTGAAATAATCTTTTATGGCAGTGCTTTTTTTTTTCTTTCATAAACCTAAATAAGAGAAAAAGACTAAAGTTACAAGCAATAGTAAAATAATTATTTTGTGCAGCATGCATCAAGAGAGAAAGAGGGAGAGAACAGAGAGAAACCTTCAATATGAAGAGTAGCCCAGCTGGTGCCAGAGCAGCTGGGAGGTGGGGAGGGAGGGGGATGTGCGGTGTGATGCAAAGACCCCAGACACACTTGTAGGTGACCTTCCCTGCTGGGGAAGTGTCCAATCTGTCATCAAGAGGACTAGTGCACTGCTTACAGGAAACTGGCGAGAGAAGGTCAGCTGATTAATATTCATTTAAGACAGATAAATCTATGCAATTTATTCATTCAAATTAACTGAAAATAGACAAATTAATTTAAAATAGAGAAATGTCTTCCTTATCTTCTCAGCCATTGATAATAGGAAAAAATTGAGTGTTGTCCATGCTTTGTGGTTTTCTCTTTTGTAACTTTTTATTATCTTTCTTTCTTTCTTTCTTTCTTTTTTTTTTTTTTTTTTTTTTTTTCCTGAACTCTTTTATACTTCATTTTTCCCTGCTGTCAATAGCCTACCTAGTGCTGGAAGAAGAAACGCAGCCATGGTCAAAGCCGGGTATACATCCTGGGCGTCCTCACTCTCCCTGGTAGTCAAAGCCGGGTATACATCATGCGCGTCCTCACTCTCCCTGGTAGTCAAAGCCGGGTATACATCATGCGCGTCCTCACCCTCCCTGGTGGTCAAAGCCGGGTATACATCATGCGCGTCCTCACCCTCCCTGGTGGTCAAAGCCAGGTATACATCATGCGCGTCCTCACCCTCCCTGCTGGTCAAAGCCGGGTATACATCATGCGCGTCCTCACCCTCCCTGGGTTTGCGGCTCTGTATCTGCTGCTGCCACAGCTCACGTGCTTTAATTTTGGTGTCTATCACTTTCATCTTCCTTATCACGAGGGAAAATTCCAAATAGCTGTCTGACCCTCTCTTCTTCTGTATTTCCTATCTTAAGTCCTCCTTCTCCTTTATAGAGTTGGCAACCTTAAGTTTTTCAGAAAACGTTAATGATATTTTAGCACCTAAAGGATCAAATCTAAATTCCACGTCCAGGTATATAAGGATTTGTTCCTTTTCTTTCTTGCCACCATCTCTTCCTATTTCCCAACCCACACCTCAAACATCAGAACTTACAACCTTAGTTACCACTTTCCTTCCACAGGAAAGGCCTGTTCTCAGAAGGCTGGTTTCCTGCCTGCCACCAGCCATCTCCTGATCCCTCTCAACTGCCCTTTGTTCATGAAGAGTTCTTTACCTCCCTGTATCCAAATTACAGCCAAAGTGCACCTTATCTCCTTCTCAAAGACAAGCCCCTGTGGCCTTAGTGGATCGCTTTGATAATTGTGATAATCCTTATTATTTCTGCCATTTATTTTGTTATCTGAATGGTAGAAGTGTGTGGCATGACTTTAACTTTTTATCTAATGCCTCAGCTATTTGAACTTCCTTTATTCAAGAGGAGGACTCAAGATATGAAATCCAGAAGAAGAGAGGGTCAGACAGCTATTTGGGAGGAAGTTGATTAATAAAAGTTTTATTGACTTAATTTTTTTCCGGGATTTGTTGAACGTACAGCTCAAAGAAAATATAATCTTTTCTAATGAGCAAAAAGAGTCAAATAATTATTTTTTTCAGCCTCTGTTAAATCAAAGGGTAACAAAAGCTGGAAAAAAAGCTTAATTTTTTTTTATTGAAGTACATTTGCAAGCCTTCCCTATTTAAAAATAGCTCTTAATAGTCATCTCTGTGTTTTGCATTTCATCACTGGAGGATTCAATAGGGTGGCATTCTGCCTTTTATTACAGTTGGAGGAATAAAATAATTCTATTTCTTTCAGTGTAAAATCCCTACGTAGGCATTTGATTTGAGGTATCAGTTAGAACCAGCTAATTCAAAAGGAAAAAAAATACGTTCTCTTTAAGAAAGAATCATTTGTACTGTTTAAAACATAGTACAATATGTTTTAAGGAAAACTGTACAACATTTGGGGCTGCACGGAACTCAATTAATCTGTAACCCATTAAGCAAATGAAACTTTACAATGTTTCCTTGCTTCTCTGTATCAGTGCGTCACAGCAGGCTGGCAAGGCTCTCAGCCTTTACAAATAATAGAGTTAGAGTCTCAGACACTCAGTATTCTGGAGATCTCAGTTCACTACCTGACTGTCTTCAAATGCAGAAAGGAAAACGGTGATCACCTATGAGAATGAGGGAGGAGAGAGAGAGAGAGACTTTTACTTCTTTATTTCTGGAAATCTTTTTCACACCAAGCAACTGGCTCTACAAAATCTCACTCAATTTCACCATGAAGCCACTTCCTATGAATGAAAATAGAGGGGTGCCTTTTATATCACTGTATGAGCACTTCTGTAGAGTCCAAAAGGATAACAGAGGTTGAAAAAATGGTACAATGGCTTTAATGGTACAATATTGTTGTTGCAGATACTTATAAATACCCAAGTTAAAGTACTAATGAAAATATTAGGCAATATAATCAAACATCATTATGGAAATGATTGCATTATGGCAGAGTGAGATTTATTAAAAATAATTTAAGGTTGGTGCATAATTAGAAATGTCCTATGTTTTCTATTTATTTGCAACTGAGAGAGTTGCAGAGCTTGCTGGATGTCCCAGGGATTGTCTCATACCCCATACGTCATAATTTCATTAGACACTGCACATATTTCCTTCCAAATTTCCTTTTTTTCTTTTCTAAAGAAAGTATACATTGCAAAATAAAAGAAAGGAAACCCTTGGATTGTGTAGGCTGGAAAACTAATCCACAATTAAAGATGATTTGTAGGTATACTATTTGCTTACTATCATTCAATAAATCACCTATCTTATTCTTATTATTGATCAAATTTGGCAAATTCTTATTGGTATCACTAATAATGAAATGAGGAGAGACAAGAGAGTTCTGGCCTCCAAAGCAGTTCAGACAATTGAAATAGCATGACCACAAATAGATTATTTTTTATAGCATTTGTTTAGGGTGTCCGGTGCTTTGTACATAATAGTAGAACTTACTATTAGCAATGGAAAAACGGATTGCCCAATGTAGAGACCATTCAACATTCGTGAAGTTGGAAATTCCAGGGAAACTGAAATCTCCTTTTGGTCTCTGGGTTGATTTATCCTTGGCAAAAGATTGTGTTCCTTTTGTTTCCTTTTTCAGAAGAATAAAAGGATTCTCTGAAACAGAACTTAAACTAGTGATTTCTTCAAGTTGTGATATAGATAGATAAATATGTACATAAGCATTGTAGAAGTAGTATATAAGCATTATAGAAAACAGTAGACAATTATGCAGTACAGATAGATAATAAAAATCACAAACACAATAAAAAGTACATTTGGTGTTACCCTCTCGCGACTCTCTTCCTGTCCCCTCCCTCCTCCCTGCCCAGTCCCTCCTCTCCTCTTGTTTTCTCTCTCCTTTATTCCTCTGAGTTACATGAATAGCACTTACATAAATATATCTTTTTAGCCAAAATAAAACCAACACACTGTATATATTTATGTAAGCTGCTTTTCAGTCACTAGTCTTTGTAAGATGTCGTATTATTTGTGGTCAGAGCAGAGGGCTTGGAGCAAGATAATTGATGAATGTAAGGACCAATTGTGAGGAACATAAGTTTCCATATTTAATTATTTAATCTTAAGTATATATCTCCAAATGTACTGGTGAAAAAAAAAAGACAAACTATTTGAAATCACTTGCATTTTACGATATGTCGAATGTGAATTGACTCTATCTAGTTGGTGCATAGAGATTTTCTGATAAAAAGGCTTTTATTTATTTCAGCTTTTGTAAGTGGCTCTTTTAAGGTAACTCCTAGAATCGCATAATATTTGTGTTTCTCTTTCATTTCAAAATATTAGGTGGGTACAGGTGGTTTTGTTATGTGAATATATTGTATAGTGCTTAAGGTAGAGCTTTTAGTATGCCTGTCACCAGGAGAGAATTCACTGTGGGGAACCATAAATGGAATGGAATAATTTCTTTCACAGCAACTAAAATATTGGTCTTTTTAAAAGAAAAGCTGGTGGTATATACTGATAAGCCTAGAGGTGGCTGTGATTTTTTTGCCAAAAATATCTCAGCAGAGAAGGCAGAGGAAGCAGAGGTAGAGTCTCCAATGGTATACAATGAACATGTACACTTAATATGGTCTTATAAAGCTGTTTCCATTTCTCCGGTATTCACCCACTGCAGCGAATACTGCAGAGAGAGAAAACATTAGCAAATCATTCGCTTTGTGGTCGGCATCTTAATCCGTATTCTCAACCTTCTAAAGAATTTTATTTCTTCACTTTAAATACAAGGAGTCTTAGGGGAAGAATATATTTATTTAATATGTTTTAAATGTCTTTGTATATTCTTTTCATGTCTATGTAATCTCTTTCATTTGGCATTTTTTCAAATGGCCCCTTTGAGAGAGTTCCAGAATTACATAGTATTTATAATGTGAAAAAAAATAAAGGAAAAGAAAAGCGCTGCTCGGTGTAGAGGTGACTCTCTTGGGCGTGAGTGGAAGCGGTTACCTGGAGGCTGTCACAGGGAGAAACCGTGAGGACCAGCCAGGGAAGGAAGAAAACTCATCCCCAGGCGTCTGCTGTGGTTGCTGTGAGAAGTTCACGAAATGCCTGTAAGAATGGTCCACAAAAAAAGACAGACAGGGTGGGGCGAGGAGGGGGGACCGCGGCCCAAGGCACCTGTCTGCCTTTGAGCATTACCTGCCCAGAGCGCTTCCTCTCCTGTTTCTAAGCTGGAATTGAGCCACGGCCCTTCCAGCTCTTACTGCGGCATAAACCAAACCTGAATCTGGAAGAGGGAAGATTTCAGATGAGTATGTGAGAGCACACAAGGAGTTTGAGCTGGCACAGAGCTGTCCGCTTTGGCTTTGCTGACATCAGCGGTGGGCAGAGGGACTGATGCAGGTCTGGGGCGTCGCGCACAGGACACAACACAGGGAACAGCTTTCTCCTCACGTCTGCCTTCTTTGTTCTTTTCCCCACATTTATCCCCTTAGTTGTTTTCCCCATCTGGGTCTTTGGCTTTGAGGAAATATTTGAATAGAAGGAGAAAGGTAATCTCTTCCCCCATGAATAACTAAAAGGTCATGCTGCAGAGAATTATTCTGGGATCCTTAAGAATACATGATTTGAATCGAAACTGCTCCAGAATTAAGCAGTGTGTCCATTCCCTGCCATTATGCAGCAGGCAACATCAAAGCTCTTCCGTCATCGCTTCTCTTTCTATTTCTTTCCTTTCATGAATAGTCAACTGGATTATTTATGCATTTATTTATTTATTACACATAGATTTATTAAGCCATGGGTGTGTGCCTGATATCGTATTAGCAGCTGGACACAGAGTAGTAACAAAGAAGCCGAGTACTTATCTCCAAGATGGTCCTTTAGTCTTAAAAGTGCTTTGCACGTTTGCTCTATCTTATTTTTACACAGCCAGTGAAATTCTGGGCATTTGTCTGCCTACATAGAGCTGCAGAATGTGGGGAAAGGCCACATGTACACACATGACGGGTAAAGCATAGATTATTCAGTGCGTGTGTTCAAAAGCTGAAGGTCTCAAGATGTCAAGTGCTCATAATCAAAAAGATGGACAGGGACCTACGTGGACAAAAGGCAAATGTTGCTTTGGCAAGTGACTTATTCTGCTCATCCTGACAGTGTTGTCTCCGCATTGCTTCTATCCAAGTCTTCCTATGCACTCTGTGGCACAGGGACCTATGAGAAAGGGACCAAATGTGAAAGATTGAGTAGCACTGTCCTAGAGGAAGGGGCTTGTGAACTACATTTTGTTGGCCAATAATGTAAATTTGAAACAGGCTGTGGGTGCTTATAGTTCCTCAGTAGAAAATGAGTGATGAGGCATTCATGTTGCTTAAAAGACTTTATCTTCAATTATTTATTTCTGAATTACAACCAGCTATCAATTCTGAAGGAAAGGATCCCGGGCTGTGATAGGTATAATCTCAGATCTATATTGAAACTTAAGATGACGAGAGTATTCTCAACTGTTAGTCAATACAGCTTTCACTATAAATAGCTACCCTATGTGCCTTAGCTTAGCCAGTTGGCCTTTTAGAGAGGTAATAATGATCATGAGCCTCTGGATGGATGGATGGATGGATGGATAGACAGACATATTTATGTATTACTTCTCTCTGTCTCTGTCTCTCTCTACACACACACATTTCTAGCTTATTAAGCTAAAGTAGAGTGCTTTGATCAAGCTCTTGGTCTTCAAACTCACTATCTGGGTTTTCAACTTGGCCTCTTTTTGTAACCTGTGTGAATGCAAGAAATTCACTCTGTGTGCCTTAGTCTTCTCCTTACAGGACGATGAACAGTAACATGCAGTGCACAGCACAGTGCCTTGTCACTATGTTTATTCCCTGTATGTTTTCTCTTTCTCATTATTGGAGAAAATTGGAACAGTTGTCTCATCTCATTCACTCAACAACTATGTATCCAGACCGAACCACACACAGACCTGTCAGTGATGCTGCTGATGTCACCTGAATCCCTGGACACTCACTGTATCTTTGGTACTAACCTTTTCTTTTTAGCTGGTAAAGGGACACCACTTCTCATGCCCAGCTTTTTGATAATGGCTTCAAGAGAGAACACTTAGGTCCTACCAATGAAGGCTCACACTTCCCATTTAAACCACAGCCCTCAGCCTCCCATAGCCTGGTACTTCCGAGGGGGGGGGGGCTTGGAAGTAGAAAAGGAATGGAGTAGATCAGTGGGGGCTTTGAACTGTCTCACACTTCATCAAGGAACGTTCACTATTGCTGTTTAAGCATTGCTGCAACTCTGCTGGGTTTTATCGTCACAAAAATTTCTCTTTGGTTGCCATTAATCTCTCCAATCATTATTTCCATGTTTCTCCAAATTTTTAAAATCTACCTAAACTCCAGCATTAGACAGAGTTTAAATTCTTTTGGTATGAGTTTTTTATAACTTATGTAAACCAGGGGGTGTGAGTGGCAGATATATTTTAGGTTTACAAAATGTCTGAGGATATTCTCATAATCGTCTGGGTTTTGTCCTACCTCTCTCTTCACATTTTAGCAATCTTATTTGCCAAATATTACTTTTCTACCATACCTGAAAGGATAGAATTCCTCAGGACTCAGCCTTGACACCTTTTCCTCCTCTGTCTTATATTCTGGCTATGTGATCTTAGTCAGTCCTGTACATTTACAAACCACCAATGGATTAATGTGCTGACAAGCTCCAAAGTCTTTGATCTAGAGCTCTTTTTTTCTTCCGACCACCATCTTGTTATTCTCCACCAATTATCTGAAACCATAATTGGCCACACTACAGACAAGTCAAATAACAGACCCAGGACTCAACTTTAGATCCTCTAAATCTTTATCCCAGAAAATATACCTATAATCACTTCAGGAACAAACCTGAAAATTGTTCCCAATACATCCTTTTTATTCACATTTCCATGCAATCTGTTATAAATCCTGTGACTCCCCATTTGTCTCAAATGTGTACCCATTCTTCTCACCACCAATGCCAGCTCAACCCTTAGCCCCACCCTCCACACCTCTGATTTGCCCTCCTGTGGTCCCCTCTCCTTTCTCTCTACTTCTCCTCTAATTTATTTTCCAGGTAGCGACTCGAGTCATCCCTAAGTTAATTCATTTCCCTTGCTTACAATCGTTTATTAATAGTTACAACTTGGATAAAACCCAAAGTCATTCTCAAGGCCAGCGAGGAACTGCAGGATGTGTCTCTAGACTAACCTCACATTCCTTCCTTCCTTTCTAGCCTACTACTCTCTAGCCAAGGTGCTGAAATTCTTCTGTTTCATAGGCCATACCGCTTTCTATCCCTATGTTTTTGGTACTGTGATGCTCTTTCTGTCTAGACTATTCTTGTGACACCATTCACTGGGCTGAATGTATTTTTTTTAATTAAATGATAGCTGTATACATTAATGCAAACATAGGGTACAGTGTAGTGTTTTCATATCCAATTTGAAATATTTTCATCAAACTGGTTAACATCCTTTTCTTGTCAAGAGCCTGTGCTTGAATGCCTCCAGTTCACCACCTCTGTAAACCTCTCTTACTAGTTTAACTGTGGTTAAGAATAGTATTGTAGACTGGGTTTTCCCAGCCAGAAGACTGTGCAATGGAGATTTGCGTGCAGAAATTTTTGGGGAGGTCTCTCAGGATCAGCACCTGTGGAGGAAGTGAAAGAAGCAGATTGAGAAAAGAGAGAAGTTGGGCTGTGCATGTGGTGATAGCATGTCCTGAGCTGACCTCACAGAAGGCTCTAGAGCTGGGGCAGTCCTTCACAGTTGGGACAAAGAGGCTGAGCTTTTATATCCCTGCATCAACCAAACCTTGGATGCAGATTGCCCACGAAAAGGGTCTCTTCAACCAAGGGCAATTACTGCAGAGGCCTGTTGGTGGACAATGCATCCAGCATCTGAGGGAGTGATCCAGGAATTTCAGTTCTGAATGGGAGCCTGGACAGTACAGTGGTATTAACTGCCAACATGGCCTCTGGCATCAGATGGCCTGCGTTCATGTGAGCACACAAAGTGTTTAAGTTATCTCTTGCTATGTGAGAAACCACCCCCAAACTGAATGGCTTAAGAAATAATGGCCCAAAATGTCAAATTTGAGTAGGCTTCAGTGGCTTTGGTGGCATGTTATCAGCTGGATGGCTTGAAGAACCACTTCTAAGCTCACTCGCCCTCCTGGCTGGCAGGTTTAACCTGGACAACATGGTATGGGTTTCTTCACAGCAAGGTGGCTGGACTGCAAGCATGTACACTCCAAATCACCTAGGCAGAAGCTATGTCACCCTTTATGACCCCATCTCAGAAGTCACAGAGCATCGCATTTTGGTAGAGGGGCATTGCTATGGCGTGAATGTTTGTCTCCCCCCAAACTCATACTGAAACTCAATTCCTACTGGAATAGTATTAAGAGGTGGGACCTTTAAGAGGTGATTAGGCTGTGAGAGTTCTGCCCTCATGAATAAGTTAATGCCGTTACCACAGCAATGGAGTAGGAGTGAGTTTTTATAAATTTCTGTTCATTATAAATTACCTAGTCTCAAGTATTCTTTTTTTTTTTTTTTAATTTTATTGAATGGTAACTATGTACATTAATGCACTTCTGGGGTACAGTGTGGGGTTTTCGCATGCAATCGTCTCAAGTATTCTATTATAGCAACACAAAATGGACTAAGACAGGTGTCAATGTTATGTTGCAAGAAGAGCATGTTGGACTGAAGTTATTGTTATGGTTATGTTTGAAAATTACAATCTTTCACACACACACCCCACCCCAGCCACAATAATTCTTACCCTTATGCAAAATACACTCATAACTCTCTCCCAATACCCTCAAGGGTGGGGTAGGGGGTACATTAGGTGTAGTATCAGGTGTGGCCACGTAAGTACCATTCTAAAGACCTGACTGAAGGGGAAAGTTATCTGGTCTTCTCATGTCCACCATATAATGAGGGACAGGCATAGTACAATCCTGATAGCTATTTCCATTCAAATAGGAAGAAAATAAGAAATACACAACTCCCATGGGGCTATGATAATTTTTAATTCAGACAGACACTTACTGATAGTTCCCAGATTAGGGCTCAAACTATTGCCCGGGAATGGTTGTCCACAGCTCTTGGTTCTGCTGCTGACTCTTACTTCCCTACTCTAAATTATCCTTCATCTTCCATAAACTGTAGCCCCTGCTTACAGCTGGGTAATTTTCTCAGCTGCAAACTGAGAAAATTCTAGTCCAAAACATATTTTAATTATGTATAGTCTCTGTCTCTTTTAGTCCAAATTGGCAGGGCTTCTACCAGAACAATTCTCTTAAAAACTCTATGGGTTTACCATGAATCACACGATATATACCCATTAGACAAAAGTCAAATCCACAAACCCGTTTGAGACAGGCCTTTCTTTTTCACTGGCCCTGGGAGCATCCTAAAGGACATCATTCTTAGGATCCTTGGAAAGCCTCTTATTTAAGGGGGAGTATCTGTGAGCTATGTGCCTCATACTTTTACAAGTCCTTTTATTTGAACACATCTCTGAGGTACCACCTTAAATATTTCTGAGGTTTTAACAAAGGGATATATAGTCATACCCTGTATTTGATCATAGTTGCCTAAGACATCTATAGATTTGAAAAGCTTGGAGAGGCTGGGAATGAGAAACAGTTTTATTTTCAAACTCAGAAAGTTCTGGCTCATTTGGATGTAACAGTTTGTGGTTTAGCTCCTTTTGCTCCTCTCACATTTTATCATACATAGTGAGAAGAAACAAGAGGGGTTCTTCCAATATTCTTTTAGGAAATCTCCTAAGATAAATCATTAATTTTACTAGGTACATTTCCTTTTGACCATGCTATCCCAGGTGCCTGAATTGCCAAATTCTCTGGCTATACACAATATGGGAACATTTTCTTCTAGTATCAAATAACATTTTATTTTGATAGTCTATCTCCTTGAGGTCTTTTAGGCTTTTAGTAACACTCTCTTTCAGATCTTTTAGTTATCCGTGTATTTCCCCAAAGCCAATGCCATATATTTTGCATTGTTTATGGCAATAGCCTATTCCCAGTACAAAAATTTCTTTATCTATTGTTCCATCAGAAACCACCCAAAATCATTTGTCTGGTTTATGTATCTTCATCTTGGGCAAGGCTCAGTAAGGATGTTTCATTTTCACTTCACCCATTGGGGTGGCTTATATAGTGCTGGAGGGTCCACTTACAAGATGGCTTATTAACATGACTGGCAAGGGGCCGACTCTCACTTCCTCTTCACAGGACCCTACCCAGGGTGACTTAGGCACAGCGTGATTAAGGTTAAAAGGGTAAGAGCCCTAAGAGAACCAGAGAGGAGCCATATCACCTTTTATGACCTAACCTCAAAAGTCTGCACCACAGTCTTTGCCTCACATCGAAAGGAGGAAACATGGACCCCATTCTTCTCATTGATAAGAAGAATGTCAAAGTCCCACTATAAAAAGAGAACATGGGTTGAGACATATTGCTAAGGCCGTATTTGAAAAATAGAAGCTAACTCAGGTATATTCTTAACTTCTCTATGCTCCAGCATATTCTAAAACTGTAGTACTGAGGGGGAGGGGACACACTGTGCTGTTGTTAGGATGAGCACAGGGTAGAGAAGGGACCCTATCTTTTTTTTTGAGGCAAGATCTCACTTTATTGCCGAGGCTAGAGTGCAGTGGCATCATCATATCTCACTATCTCAGTCTCCAGAGCACCTGAGGCTACAGCTAACCACCACTACTCCTGGTGGATTTTTCTTTCTTTCTTTTTTTGGTAGAGACAGAGTCTGGCAATGTTGCACAAGCTGATCTGAGGTCCTGACCTCAAGCAATCCTCACACCTTAGCCTCCCAAAGTACTAGGACTATAGGCATGCCACCGTGCCATGAAGGGCCTATAGACTATAGCCCAGGGCCAAATCTGGCCTGCCGTCTCTTTGTGCCAATAAAGTTTTATTGGAACATAGTCACATTCATTCATTTATGTATTATCTAGAACTGCTTTCAAATTTTAACAGTAGAGTTGAGTAGTTGTGACAGAGACCATATGGACTACAAAGACTAAAATACTATCTTCAGTAAAAGTTCACCAATTCCTACTTTTTATCCTACTCACTCATAGAGTGAGAGATAACCTTTCTGAGTGCACGCTACTCTATTCTATGAGGATTAGGTGACAAGTTAGGAGCACAGCAATAACTTTTTTCCCTATTATTTACTGTGTACTTTGTTCTGCACTGTAAAATATTTTACAAATATTCTCTCCTTTCATCCATAACAAATGCAAGGGCAGGCCCTGTTTTGATTCCTAATCTATGTCTGAGACAAATGAGTACTCAGATTAAGTAATATGCCTAATTGTAAAGGGGTAGAGCTGAAAACCCAGCCCAGGTCTTCCTGAGTGTGGAGTCTGTGCTCTTGACCCCAGCAGCCCTCCTTTTCAGCATGCCCTGCAGTCTGCTTGTCTCAGAACAGCCCCTGAGACCCGCCACACCACACACATGCTGTTCTCAAGCTTCTTGACCCTGGCTGGCTCTACACTGGAATTATGTGGGGGAGATTGTTACAAATGCCTGTGCTTACTACAGATAAAGACCTATGAACTGAGAAAGTTTGTAATGCATCCCCAGGCATTTCTGTTTTTGATAAATTTCCTTGGTGATTCTGGTCTCATTCAGGGTTGAGAACCACTATTCTCTATTCTCTAAAATCAGGTCTCCCTACCCTAACTCCTATGTAGGAGTTTAAGGAGCAGTACCAGCAGGCCCCAGCCTTTTTGGCACCAGGGACTGGTTTCATGGAAGACAGTTTTTCCACAGACTAGCAGGGAGGGGAGGATTGGTTTGGGGATGATTTAAGCACATTACATTAACTGTGCACTTTATTTCTACTATTATTATTTTGTAATATATCATGAAACATTGTACAACTCGACATGACGCAGAATCAGTGGGAGCCCTGAGATGCTCAGTTCACCATGGTAGGGTCTGTGCTCCTGTGAGAATCTAATGGGGCTGCTGATTGGACAGGAGGCAGAACCCAGGTGTTGATGCCAGCAATGGAGAGCGGCTGAAAATACAGGCTCACGTGCTGCTCACTTCTAGGGGTTTGGACTGGAACTGGTCCATGGGCCAGGGAGTTTGGGGCCACAGGATAGGACTATCGCCCTACTCCCATCTTTCTATCATGCCTCACTTGTTCTGTCTTACCGTTTCATCTGCCAAGAAACCACAAGTAAGGTTACTAGGAGAGCTGAACCAGACAGGAGGAGGCTGCAAGGGCGTGACCAGCAGGGAGGCCATTCTGTTCCCACCTGCCCTGGCTCTTCCTTCCTGAGTACGTGTTCTCCTGTGAGGTAGGAGGAGCAGAGAGAGTGGCAGCCCAGAAATGGCTAGGAAAGAAAAGGAGAGAAAAGCTGGGAGAGGAAAGGTGGGCTAGGGAACAGCTTCCGGACCAGCAGATTGATTACTGAGTCTTTACCTTCACTTTTCTTCTCCCTTCAAGTATTAACATATTTGCAGAGGATTTGAAAATGAAACAGAAATGCAAATAACAGTTCATTTGGCTCTAACCAGGCAAAGTCAGAGAAACTAACAATTTTTAAGTCATCATCACACACAAACTCATTTAAACCTCAGTACTTTGAAGTAGTGCAGCAATTACATCTCTATTTTACATAAAGTTGTTTAGTTGTTGGTATTTTTTTTTTTTTGAGACAGAGTCTCAGTTTGTCACCCTCAGTAGAGTGCCATGGTATCATAGCAACCTCAAATTCTTGGGTTCAAGCAATCCTCTTGCCTCAGCCTCCCAAGTAGCTGGGACTACAGATACCTGCCACAGTGCCTGGTTACTTTTTAGAGACCAGGTCTCACTCTTGCTTAGGCTGGTCTTGAACTCTTAAACTTCGGCTATCCACCTGCCTCGGCCACCCAGAGTGCTAGGATTATAAGCCTGAGCCACTGCATCTAGCCCAGTTGTTTGGTTTTATTTATAGAAGTTATGATACCTACATAAATCACAGACATTTAGTGAGTTGCCCAATCAGTAGGGCAGGAATTTATTTAATCCCTAGTCTTTGGTTGCAAGAATGGCAAGAGAGAAGCTTTCTAATCAAGGGTCTCACATTCATGAGTAATTGAAAAGCATTGTATGGCTTTGGCAGTGGCTTTTGAAAAATTATAGATTCTTTAGATGTGGGAATAGATGTTCTCTTGCCCATTTTTCTCATTTAACCCATTGCAAAACTCGATGATGTTTCGCAAAACTTGACTGTCTTTTGGATTTTTAAAAATTTATTTTGTAACACAGATGTCAGATGAAGACTCCAACTTCTATAACCAAACATATTACCCGAGAGTGATTAGTCGCCTGGGTTTGCCCAGGACTGAGGAGTTTTTGGGATACAGAACTATCACTACTAAAACTAGGAAAGTCCTGGGCAAAATGAGATGAGTTGACCCCACTTCTATCTGGAACTCAGCTGTTTCATGGACCTTCCCAAAAAACATCTATTCGTCAACATTTCATGATTTCATTTCTTATCTCTTTCCTCTCTCCTCATCCCTCCTTCAAATACAATTCTGTCCTCTCCTGCAAAGGGATTCTGCCCCCTTTCCTGAAGGGCTCCAACCATTTCATGTTCCCAAAGCTTTACTCCAAGTAAGCTCATCACAACATTCCTTGAAACAAACGCTGTGCTCTTTTGAGGAGGAACGTGCCTAATGATTTTCCTCTTATCATGCTACTGTTTTTTATATACCAACTTGTTCCAAATGGATTATGTTTTGTGAAGAGCCCCCCCAATCTGTGATAATCTCCCCTTATTTGTCACACATGTATGAACCGCAATGCACTTGCCACATGGTGCCACATATAAAGGACACGATTAGCTCTGTGGCTTACGGCAACTCCGTTGGCTCCTTTGAGCTTGGACAACTCATTTAAGAAATGGGAGAGCAAAACAAAATGATTTCTAAATTCCTTCCTGCCCTGACATTCCTTTGTATTATGTGCTGAGAGGAATGGAGCTGGTCACATGAATCGTTTACATGCAGTCTGGAAAACTCACAAAAACATTGTTTTAAACATGCCCCAGTAGGGAACAGGGAAATAGCAACAAGATTTATATTCAGCCTTTTGCTAACCACAATAACAATGACCATTATTTCAGAAGTCCTGGTCTTTGTTCTGTTCCCCTGTGGCAGGGTATTATTTAGAGCAGCGGTTCTCAACCTGGGGGTCGCGACCCACAGGAACTGTATTAAAGGGCCACGGCATTAGGAAGGTTGAGAACCACTGATTTAGAGAGCTGTTTAGGCATGAACTGCTTAGAAACAAAAAGTTGTGTCCTTTTGCCAACCTCATTTTGAAAGTGTTATAAGTACTTTATACAGATTTCAGAAAATTTGGAAAATACAGAGACGCACAGAAGATGACAAAACTCACCAATAATTGCTCTGTGCGGATACTGCCGCTGTTAAACTTTTGGTGCATTTGGTTACAAAAAATTGCATCACACGGTTTGAGAGTCTGAAATAATTAGTTTCATTCACTCAGCAATTGATTATACTTTCTCATTTTGTCATTTGCAAACAACTGGACATGACCAGTGACTATCTTAGCCAAATGGTTTGTGCGGGGGCAAAGTCAAACTCTGGCAACACTGATATCGCTCTTTGATAGGGTCATGTTTATAATACATCCAAAAACAGAACAAAAAAGCAAAAGTGACATGGATCATTTGGGAGGAACCAAATAAGTACTGAAGCACCTAAACATGAATCAGGGATTCTTAACCTGGTGTCTATGAACCTTACCCCAGACTCCTGTGCAACTTACTATTAATATAAGGGCCTGCACCAACCTTAACCTTCAGACCTATTGGAACTAGAGACCATGCTACCAGGAGAAAATTTGAGGACAAAGAGTTTATGAGGGAAGGAGAAGGAAACCAGCCCACAGTGAGGGGACTTGACATATGGATCAACTCATTTCATCTTTGAAACATATCCTGATATATTGACAGCCATTTTATGGATGAGGAAGCTGAGAACTCTGAGAGAGTCTGAAATTTCCCCAACATCCCCTGAACCATGGTTTTTCTGACTATAGACCAGTGTTATTTTTTTATCCTGTCCTGACCATTCTATTTTTTTTTTTATTAAATCATAAACATGTAGATCATGTATACATTAATGCATTTATGGGGTACAATGTGTTGATTTCATATAGAATTAGGAGTGTTTACATCACACCAGTTAATATATACCTCATCTCATTTACTTAATTATTGTGTTAAGACATTTATACTCTATACTTAATAGATCAGACATGTACCCTTGCATTATGTACCATGGGTGTGATCCCACCATTCACCCTCCCTGGATCTGACTGTCCCCCTCCCTTCCCACTCCCCTCCTTCCTCCTTCATCCTGGACCATAGTTGTGATCTATTCTTCATATAAAAGTGTGAGTGATTATAAATTGATTTCATAATAGTACTGAGTACATTGGATATTTTTTCTTCCATTCCTGAGATACTTTACTAAGTAGGATATGTTCCAACTCCAACCACGTACATGTGAAAGAGGTAAAGTCTCCATCTTTTTTAAAGCTGTGTAATATTCCATGGTATACATATACTACAATTTATTAATCCATTCATGGGTTGATGGGCATGTGGGCTTTATCTATGACTCAGCTATTATGAATTGAGCTGCAGTGAACAATCTGGTGCAAATATCTTTGTTATAAAGTGATTTTTGGTCTTTTGGATATATACCTAGTAGAGGAATTATAGGATAAAATGGCAGGTCTACTTTTAGATTCTCCATACTTCTTTCCAAAAGGGATATATTAGCTTGCACTCCCACCAGCAGTGCAGAAGTGTTCCCTTTTCTCCACATCTACGCCAACATCTATAGTTTTGGGATTTTGTTATGTGAGCCACTCTTACTGGCATTAGATAATATCTCAAAGTGGTTTTGATTTGCATTTCTCTGATGGTTAGAGATGATGAGCATTTTTTCATGTGTCTGTAGGCCATGTACCTATCTTCTTCAGAGAAGCTTTTGTTCAAGTCCCTTGCCCACAATGAAATGGGATTACTTGTTCTTTTTTTATTAATAAGTTTGAGTTCTCTCTGGATTCTGGCTATCAAACCTTTGTCAGAAGCATAACCTGCAAATATCCTCTCCCATTCTGAGGGCTGTCTGCTTGCTTTACTTACTGTGTTCTTGGCAGTGCAGAAGCTTTTTAGTTTGATCACATCCCAGTAATGTATTTTTGGTGTCACTTCAATTGCCTGGGGGGGTCCTCCTCATAAAGTTTTCTCCCAGGCCAATTTCTTCAAGTGTTTCTCCTGCACTCTCTCCAAGAATTTTTATAGTTTCATGTCTTAAGTTTAGACATGATTTAAGATTTAAAGTTTAAAAAAAGATTTAAGTTTAAATCTTTTATCCAGTGAGAGTCAATTTATGTTAATAGTGAAAGGTGTGGGTCCAGTTTCAGTCTTCTACAAGTTGCAGCCAATTCTCCCAGCACCATTTGTTAAATAGGGAATGTTTCCCCCAATTTATATTTTTGATGGGCTTATCAAAGATCAAATGATGATAAGTGTCTGGGTTCATCTCTTGTTCTAAATTCTGTTCCATACATCTACCTCTCTATTTTTGTGCCAATACCATGCTGTTTTGATCACTATGGATTTATAGTATAGTCTGAGGTCTGGTAGTGTGATTCCTCCTGCTTTGTTTTTATTTCTGAGTAATGTCTTGGCTATTTGAGGTTTTTTTCTGGTTCTATATAAAATGAAGTACTCTTTTTTCCAGATCTTTAAAGTATGACAGTGGTGCTTTAATAGGGATTGCATTAAATTTGTAAATTGCTTTGGGTAATGTGGACATTTTGACAATGTTGATTCTTCCCAGTCATGAGCATGGTATGTTTTTCCATTTATTAACGTCTTCAGATATTTCTTTTCTCAGAGTTTCATAATTCTCTTTATAGAGATCTTTCACGTCCTTTGTTAGGTAAAGTCCCAAATATTTCATCTTCTTTGGCAGAACTATAAAGGGAATAGAGTCCTTGACTGTTTTTTTTTTGCTTGACTATTATTGGTATATATAAAAGCTACTGATTTGTGAGTACTGATTTTGTATCCTGAGATGCTACTATATTCCTTGATCACTTCTAAGAGTTTTGTAGTTGAGTCACTGGGGTTTTCCAGGTATAAAATGTCATCTGCAAAGAGTAAAAGTTTGATCAGTGTTATGTCTGTTATAACACAAAGGTCACTCTGGAAAGAAAAAAAAAAGCCAAGATTGAACACAAAGTGTAAAAATAACAGCATAATGCCTAGAACACAGCAGAATTTGAATGCATTTTTGCTGAGGAAGTAAATGAATGATCAGTATTTGACCAGTATTTCCTTCTAATCCCTGGCTGTGAGTGTCAGAAGCAATGGAAAGGCAATTGGTAAAGCTTTCTCCTCCACAGAGTTCTTTGGCTTCCATCTTCACCCTTTTAATTATGCCATATTTTCTTCACTCCAGATTAGCCTAAGACAGCCTACAGGTACTTTGTATACCATGTCTGGCTGGAAGAGGTAGGCTGGAGATGTGTTAGGCTCATATGAGCTTTCTGGTTTGGGTAGGTAGCATACAGGCACTTTCATGTTGGTTCAACTTAATAGCTTAAATCTGAAATGCTGGTGTTTCTTTCTATTTTAAGTGTTTATGATGGAAACAGAACCACTTCCTCTTCCTTCTCAAGGTCTTGTGGACACTATTTTTTTCTAAACAGGAGGGGAAGGCCAAATTTTGCTTGCTCCTAATGTAACAGCACTTGACATAGCCCACCACTGGAGCAGAGCTTTGGGAAGAGATTGTGGAAGGGGAAATGGGACAACCTTTGACAGAAAGGTAAATACAGAAGTGTTTCTTTTGTTCATCAGGAAAAATACTCCCAGGCATAGGGATTGGGAGAAAGACCCTGGATCCTTTAAGGAAATTAAATGTGGAGGCTGGAGACCTAAGAAAATCAAAATTTTTTTAAAAAAAAACTTTTCCTAGAATCTGAGGCCAAGCTAAGCTATGGTGTGAATGTTTGTGCTCCCCCAAATTTCCAGTGTTTAAACCCAACTCTTAAGGTGATGGTATTAGGGGCTAAGGCCTTTGAGGAGGTGATTAGGTCATGAGGGTGGAACCCTCATGAATGAGATTAGTGCCTTCATAAACATATACCAAAGGAGCTCATTTTTTCCTTTCTACCATGTGAGGACATAGCTAGAAAGCATCCTCTATGAACCAGAGAGTGGTCCATAACCAAAGACCAAAATTTCCAGGATCTTGATATCGGACTGCACAAGCTTCAGAACTATGAGAAATAAATTTTGCTCATTTATCCCATTTTGTGGTATTTTGTTATAGTAGCCTGACTGGAATAAGACAGTATGTTCAAGAGGCTTTGCAGTGTGCTGGGTTGAGGACCCAGGGATGCAACACAGATTAGGTAATCTGTATTCATGAGCTTTTTTTTTTTTTGAGACAGAGCCTCAAGCTGTCCCCCTGGGTAGAGTGCCGTGGCATTACAGCTCACAGCAACCTCCAACTCCTGGGCTCAAGCGAGTCTCCTGCCGCAGCCTCCCAAGTAGCTGGGACAACAGGCACCTGCCACAATGCCCGGCTATTTTTTGGTTGCAGCCGTCATTGTTGTTTGGCGGGTCCGGGCTGGATTCGAACCTGCCACCTTAGCTGTATGTGGCTGGCACCTTAGCCACTTGAGCTACAGGCGCTGAGCCATATTCATGAGCTTTTGAAAGTTTCCCTTAATTCATCCTTCTAGTGTTATCAAGCCCTTTTTCTCCACCAGGGATTGTACTAGTTGTTGGAAATAAAACAGTAGGTTAGATGAATATTAAATAAATTATCTCTCTTCATGATTTTCTATTCTAATGTAGAACAGAGATAAACAAGGGAACAAATAAAGCAAATAAGATAACTGTGTTGTGATACTGTTATGAGTTGAAAACCCAGGGTGATGAAGTGGGGAGTAATTGGAGAGGCCCCTTGGGGTGTCCCAGAATAATTGATCAGATGTTCAGAAGATGAGGATGAATCCACCTCATGGGAGAAACAGGCCAGGAAGAGGAAAAGTTAGGCACCAGGGCCTGAGGTGGGAAGGGACTGGTATGTTTTGGCGTCAGGGAAATGAAAAGAGGCAGTGTGGGAGGAGAGGCACTAAGAAATGAGTCTGAAGGACAGACAGGCACAGGAGAGGATGAGCTGGAACTTGGGGGCTCCACTTAGGAGTTCGAGTGGCTTTTCTCTAAGCACAGTGGAAAGACACTGAAGGGTTTTCAGTGGTAGAATGACATAATCAGAATTGCCCTTTAAACATTTCACTCTGTTTGTTCTCTGGGAATTGTAGATGGGCAACAGAGCATCCAGGTAAGAGACTTCTAAGCCCTTTGGCAAAATCAGTGCTGGTCTTTGACTCTTTGTGAGATTACTCAGAAAAATACTCAGAAAAGCATCATTGCTGCTCTTTACAACTACCTAAAATTCATATTGAGATGAAATCATGGACAGAATCTAATGGGAACTATTTGGCCACTCTTTTATGAAGATTGTTAAGGAGATATAGAAACAAACATTTGGAAAAACACCTCCAAAGTTCATGCATGTTTTAATAAACTTAATGAATCATTCATTTTATTCATTCTCTTATGTAAGAAATATTCACCTGTGTTGTCATACTGTTATATATCAAATATTCAGCCTTTTACTTGGTGCCAGAAACTTCTCTCTGTCCAGAGATTTCAATGGGGGAATAAACAGGTAAGATCTCTGCCTTCCTGGGGCTTATTGTTTACTCCAGTTTTCATAGCTCTTAAGGACTCAGGCATGTTACAAATTGAATAAGTTCTACAAATCTGCTGAATATCATATTACTATAGTTAAGAATACTATATGGTGCATGTCAAAATATGGTAAAAGGACAGATTTCATGTTAGGTGTTTTTATAACAAACAAACCAACCCAAAAAAGAATAACAGGAAACTTTTGGAGGTAATTAGTGTGTTTAATACCTTGATTGTGGTGCTGGTATCATAGGTATACACTTAATGTCCAAAACATTTATATATTAAATAGGTTCAGTTATTTGTATAGCAATTATACAAATGAGGGTATTAAAGCATAAAAATGAAATTATAAGGGTAACAGAGCATAAAAAGGAAAAAGGAAAACAAAAAGCAGCTGAGCCAAGTGGAAGCAGATGGAAGAGTGATGGGAAGAGACTTGGCTTTTCCTGGAAGTGGGAAACTCAGTCAATATTGTTGGACAAGCAAGTAAGTGAAAAATATTATATGTTTACACTTATATGAAGTGCCCACGGTAGTCAATTTCTCAGAGGCAAAAAAGATAGGGGTTGGAGGGAGAGAGGAATGGGCAGGTAGCGTTTAATGGGGACAGAGTTTCAGTTTGGGAAGCTTAACAAGGTTCAAGATGATGGCTGTACAACAGGTGGATATACTTGACGCCTGTGAGCTTTACATTTAAAAATGGTTAAAATGGTAAATTTTATGTTATATTTATTCTATCATGATAAAAAAGAGTCCTTAGGTGTTAGGATAAATTCTGGGGTACGTATAGGTGAATGAGATGATGTGTGGGATTTGCTTTAGAAACACCTAGTAAAACAAAAAATCCCCAAACCCGGAAGATAGGGAGGAAAATGTGTCTACTAGTTGAGGCTGGGTGATGGATAATTGAGGCTAATTGCACCATTCTTTTACTCATACATGTTCAATGCTTTAGAATATAAAGCTTAAAATATCTCTATCATGATTTGGTGTTGATGCTTCTCTCTATTTATACTCTTTTTAGGTGATTCAATTAAAAAAAAATAAAGTCATACTCTGCAGAGTTCTAGTAACATGAGCTGTCATGCCATGAAATTGAGCATAACATAGGCACAAGCCTCAGGAGGACGTCGTGAAGACTGCTGTATGATGAACAACTGCCTCCTATGTTATCCAGGGACCCTTGTGCTGGCCTTGCCAGATTACTGGGAAGAATAAACAAAATTGTATTTATTAGTGGTCTTCATTGATGCATCTGCCTTAGAACCATTGGGAAGCTTTTTAAAATCCTGATGCTCAGGCAGCACCCCAAATCAATAGTGGGCTACAATCGCTGAGGGTGGACCTCAGGGAACAGTCTTAAAAAAAAAAAATTCCCTAGGTGGTTCTAATGTGCTGTTAAGGTCAAGAGCTACCAGTACTCAGACCACCTGGTACATAGTAGGTGTTCACAAAATGCTAATTGAAAGTACATCTGGAATGAGTTGCTTATTATGCTGTGTTTCAGCCATTTGATAAAGCCTTTTATGGAAAAGAATTTATATGCAACCTTTTCTTCCTCCCACCCAGGGGATCCAACTATCAGAAGCCATAAATTTATTTCTTAAGTCTTTGCTAGAGCCGGCACACTTATGCCCAAGAGAGTACTGTGGTGGCTCTTAGCAAGAGTCTGGAAAGATAAGAACAGTTTCAGAAATGTTTTTGGGGCATCACAAAAACCCCATTGTAACACAATGCTATTTGGAATAACATTAAAGAAAAGTGAATTATGCCCGTTTATCAAAGGGAAAATGAAAGCCCCTTGGACACAAGTTTTATTTTGAAGCTGAAGCCTTTAATCAAACTGACAATAAAAGATATGGTCCTTCTATGAACTCAGGAATGATAGGCAGTCATTTGCAATCTCAATACACGGCTGCTGGTAGTTAACTCCGTGTTAAACTCCCAGCGTATTAAGAACGGACAGATTCTCAGAAAGGTTAGAGAGAAATGGAGTCTTTACCCTGATTCAGTTAACTAAATGTGGAATACAAATAAATCCACATATCTTCCTTCCCTCACCTCTGGGCTTTGGAATTTGGGGAGACTATTCAGAGGGCAATCACTTCAAACAGACTGACAAAAGCCACATGTTCTAAACTTTCATTGCAAATAACTCTTCCCAGTAGTGATAGAAGAAATGATCCTAAACTTGAGATGAAGGGGTGAGGGTGTCTTTTTATTTCTTTAGAGTCCAACAGAGTGAATGGAATTGCTGGATTTAGCAAATACAAATAGAGAATGCTCGTTTAAACTTGAAGTTTAGGTAAATATTTGCAAATATCGCCTGGGAGATACTTATACCTCCAAACATTCAGTTTTTAACTGAAATGCAAATTAAATTGGCCATCCTATATTTTATCTGGAAACTCTATAAAGAAGAAAAGGGAAGTCTTTCCTTTCACGTGTACAGAGTCCAACTATCTGACTCCAGCATGTCTGGGAAGTACACACAGTCAATGAATGTCTAAGAACATGGGCCAGGAGGGTGACATTGGCAGTCAATATCAGGATGTCATTGTATCAGTTAGCAGTTGCTGTGTAACAAGTCACCCCAAAACTCTGAGGCTTCAAGTAATAATTATTTGTTAATGCAAATAACTTTTGTACATTGACTGTGGTTTGTTCACTACCCTGGATTTGGGTAAGCATCTCTGTCCCTACAGTAGGGCTGGGATTGGGGTCAGGAGTTCAGCTTAAGGCAATGGTAGCTGGGGAGGTTGTACTCAACAGGTCTCTCTCATCCTTCCTGGGACCAGTGAGATAACTGATGGGTGGACTTCTCCTGGTGATAACAAAGGCACAAGAGTGCAAGTGGAAAGATGTGAGGCCACTCCAGCTTGGAACAATCTCACTGTCATTTCCACCTGCATACAATTGGCCAGAGCAAGTCACATGGCCAAGCCCAAAGTAGAGGGCTAGGGAAGTAGATAGTACATTCCACCTATGAAGAGGCCATGGCAAAGGTATGAAGTGGGCTAATTAAGTCAGCCCAATTTAATATTGAATACAGTGCAAGCAGGCATAGGGAAGTTGAGGTTCAGCAGAAGGAAGTTGAGTCCCCAACACCTTCCTAAGCAAAAAGGACCCAGATGTTCAGGAAAGAGGAAGCAGGAGGGAAGTTCCCTAGTTCCCTTTGATGCAAGGCTTACTTGCTTCTTAATATGGACCCTTGAATCAAATATTTCCATGTTTGCCTTTGAAAGTTCTCATGGAGTTAGGTGACTGAACACGTGGGTGGGGGTTTAATAGTCTGGGCTGTGAAAGTTTGAGGGTGGGAGTATGGTCTGCAATTCTCTGACACTTTACTCCACGACTTACATAGGCCCCTTGCCACCTTACCCAGCTTTAGTCACTCTTGCAGTTGAATAGGCAAGATGATGAGGCCATTATAAAAAACAACTCATTTGCACTCTTTTTCTTTTTTTTTTGGCCAGGCCCGAGTTTGAACCCACCACCTCCAGTATATGGGGCCAGTGCCCTACTCCTTGAGCCACAGGCGCTGCCCTTCATTTGCATTTTTTAGTCAGGACTTTTTTCAGTGAATAAGGAGAGATCTAACTTAAACTACTTCAATCAAAGAGAAATTATTAACATAGAACTAAAAAGGTTGGGGATACTAGCTCCAGGCAAGGCTGGATCCAGGTGCACAAATACGCTCCTAGGGTTCTGTGTTTCTCCCTTTCTAGGCTCTGTCCCTCTGTGCTGGCAAGCTTCTGCTTCACAAGGCCACAATGACTGCTGAAAGCTCCAGATTTACACTCTACTGAGTTGGCAACCTAGGTAGACTCATCACAGCTCTTCTTCTTTAGTTCAGTAAAAATACTGGCATTGTGTTTTAGCTTGGCTGTGGGTCAAAAGTCCACTTCTGAACCAATCATTACGACCAGGATACTGATCAGACCTGGATGCCCAGACCTGGATCATGAAGTTTGATCAGCCCCAACAAAAGCAGGGAGAGGGTGAGAAACTTAGGGAAGTATGAAGAAAGATGGTACATAGGTGGTAGGCAGGCAAAAAAGCAACAAATACCTCTCTCTCTGATGGTTCCCCATTTTCCTTAGAGTAAAAGGTCCTTGAGCATCTGCTTTCCCCACCTCTCACTGACCCATTTTCTTCTATTCTCCCCCAGGTCACTCAACTCCAGCTGTCCTGGCCACCTTCCTCTCACACGAGCATTCCAGGAGCACCTGTGATAAGGGCTATGTGCCATATATTTGGTCGTTTTCTCATGGAGACCTTCCTGAACACTGTTTTAAATAGCAATCTCATCCCTGATCACTTCTAATTCTTTTCCCCTGATTTACTCTTTGCTTCCTTGTTTTGATAGAATTTCTCCAATTCTATCATTTCCTTATCTATCATGTTTATCGTTTAGCGTCTCCACCTTCCCTCCAGTTTCCTGTCTGTCACCTGTAGAATGTCAGCTGCACACGGAGATCTGTGTGTATCATTCACATATATGTCTAAAGTACTGACCGTCCTGCCAGGCACATAGGAGGCGCTCAATAAGAATATGTGGGATGAGCCTGCTTCTGAGAGACACTAAACATCAGGTCAATTTGAGAGGAGAGGAGGGCTTAGTCAGGGTCATAATTCCCAGCAAGTCAACTCTTCAACTCCCCAATCCTGTACCTGTGGGAGAAACGTAATTTTTTTCCTCATGCACCTGGACAAGTCTTGCCTGGCATGCACTATCAGTCTCTGGAAGCTTTCTCGAGATTAGAAAGTGATGCTCTAGTCTTGCACCCAGCTGGGGTGTAACAAAGGAGTGCCAGGTGCCTTGTTTGGTGGTGGTGGCAGTAGCCAACAGGTGGAACGTGACTAATGAGGTAGGTGGCATCAAGGCAGAGGTGACAGACATTGAAAGAGATAGAGCAGTATCAAAAACAAAATTAGTTCTTCATCTTTTATACCTTGCCTTGGAATTACTCAGTCCAAAATCGAAGTGTGGATTATGGGCTGGTGATGTGCCCATAAGCATGAGGTGTCTTCATTTTTGTCTGGTACCAACGGATGAAGGCTCTTTTTTCCAGACTAGGGCACCTCTCAAGATCACTGTCCAGTCACCAAGATCAAAGCCTCCTGCAGGTGTGGGCAAGGAGCTCTCACTCTGTTCACCTGAGCCACAGCTTTGCATATTTCTGGGATGTGAGCAGTGTTGATTGGGCCCTTGAGAGACCAATGCTTGCTGCCCAGCTCCTATTTAGTCTGGTGAGACTATGTGTTTGTTAGTCTACTTAGGCTGCTCCATACGGAAATGCTATGGAGAGATGGAGAGTGTGCTGGGCCGACAGTGGGGGTGGATGTGTGTCTCTTCCAAACAGAGGAGCACTTGGAAGAGGTAATGCATTTGGAAGGCCCTGTTTGAAAGATTATTTCTTAGGGGCGTTCTGCGAAAGCTTCACTTTAGCTTAAATAACAAGACCAGTTAAGCAGCTTGTGGTTAAAGCAGAAGAAAGGGTAGACCCCAAATTAACACTAGGCCCCCTCTTCACTTGAGGACCCGTATACCAGATCTTTGGAAATGTCTCTGTCGGCTGGTGACTTTGTGTGTTTCTTCGACTTCCATCTGACGGCTCACCCTGACATTTCAGCAATGATACACAGAATGCAGAGTTATGGTGGCAACTCAGGCACGGGAAGGAAACAGTTGCTCAGCAGGGCTGCAGGGAAAGCTGTTCAGGAAACCTCCTCTGCTTTTCGGTTTCTTCGCTTGTTTGTGTTTGGTGCGTGTCTTCCATTTTTTTCTTTCTCCCATCACAGGATACTGGCGACTGAGCTCTTGATTGTACTCAGGAGACAACGTAGAAGAGAATAGACAGTGCAGGATTCGGCACTGAGGGCTGTGGAAGTGAGCAAGACATGGGAAAAAGGCACGGGGTGGTTTGTGTCAACAGCAGCCGTCAAAGGGGAGGAGGTAGGAGAGATGGCTTAGAAACGTGTTTCTCAACCTTTTCTATCTCACGGTACTTGAACCTACAGTTAAAAAAGAATATACTTACTGGGCTTTGAATTTCTTCTCAAAATAATTTAATTAATGATCTTTAAAAATTTTCATGGCACACCTAAGATTCTCTCAAGGCATGCCGGTTGAAAATCATGGGCTCAGAGAGAAGAACTGCTTCTTTGCACAGGCAGAGAATTTCCACTGAACTTTCAGGAACTTTCAGCAATTGTTATCCCTGCCGAGCTGGACAGGACAGCCGGGGGAAGGATGTTCAGGTGAAGGAGACTTCTCCTAACCAGGCGCTCACTCTTTGCACTGATTAGTTAGGTGGCTTCCATATCTATTGTGTTTTAATTGGAAATTTTTGAAAAGACTGATTTAATTAGAATGAACTAAATCAGAAGGACTGTATTCACTCTTACTTTATTGCCTATGATCCAGGGAAAAGGGCTTCATTTACCAGCTGTGTGGATTCTGGAAAATTATTAACCTGCCTTGGGCTTGTTAGCTCATCTGGAAAGTCGGGTCAGTCAAGACACCTGCCTTGAGGGGTGGCTATGGGTTCAGTGAGCTAAGGTGTGGAAAAGGCTCACGTCTGGTCATCCCACTCACACAGTCATCCCAGCCATCACTGGTGTGATTCCAATGCAGGCTGAACATGGAATGCAGCAAACTAGGCTAGCTTGTCCTAAAGACAGTCCTTAATGGTCTTGTGGCAAGTGACAGCAGCAGCTGTCTCATCGGCTGCTGTCTCTGGCCCCATGCTGGGGCTGTGATGGACAGGGATGCCTGGTGAATAGATGGCTCCTGAGCACCAGGGATGTCAGAGGGGGAAGGAGCAGCTGCTTGGGACGGGAACTGCAGAACAGGCAGAAGGTAAGGTTGATGGGGTCACCAACGCACCTGTCATCATCTCAGTAAAATAAATTGTCTGCCTCCTGTCATGTCCTGAATGCATCTGAGATAGATCTAAAAGAACAGAAAAGGTGGTAGGGCCTCAGTGGTAAAGAAGAGAACAAGGATTCTTTAATTTGGTTTAACTGTCATCTCCCCTGCTCTCTTCCAGTAAATTTATTTTTCCACTGAATATGTCTGGGGCTAGAAGGATCTTAGCCACATCTAGAATAATAAACTTACTGAATATAAGGAGTGAATGGAGACATAAACCGCAAAGTAACAGAGAACGCTATTTACACTGACTTGTACCACCAGGACGTTCACTTATCTCTTACAGTGGGAAGTTCACCAGTAAGTTGGACTTTAGGTTTTATTAATCTAGTAAATTCACAAAATTCAGGTTTTCACTGTCTCTGTGCTCTACCAACCTTGGTGTGTGAGTTGTGTTCTTAGGCTGTTTCCCAAGATGTTTGCCAATGGCAGGTAGGGCACCATGCTTTCTTGTTTTCAACCAGTGGGTGTGGAAAAGAGTAAGGAAGAGAGGGAGAGAGAGGGAAGGAAGGACCTCTCTCTAAGCCATGGAATAAGCCCATCTTTGCAGTAAGACTGAGCCAATTTAGGATACGCACTCACTCCTGGAATAGTAATAGTAGGGCCAGGTGGATACCTTGTGCTGATTGGCTAAAGCCTGGAATTTTAAGCCAATCATTAGCAATGGGAAGAAATATAGACCTGGATTTTCAAACTCAGCCCTATTGACATTAGGGGCTGGATCATTCTTTGTTGTAGGGCTGTCCTGTGACCTCAGGTGCTTTCTCATCCATCTCTGCCCACACAGTGCAAAGGGCAAGGGCCGCACGCACAGAGGGGAGCCTGAGAGGAGGCAGGGCCTAGCTGGGGCAGGATCTTGTAGACCATCTTGAAGATTTCTGTTTTTGCCTTAGCAATACCAGGAAAGGACCAAAGGGATAAAGGATAATTCTAGCCAGGGTCTGGAGAAAGGGAGGGAAAACTGGGGGACCAGATATTGCTGCAGAGAAAGTGATACTGATCCATTTCAGCTAGAAACCGGTGGGAGTAGAAACAGGGAGAAGTGCATGTATTTGAGTGCTAATTGGGAGCCAAACTAGATAGAACACTGTACTGGAGTCACCATCGGGGGTGAGGAAAGGAGGATATTGAGAATGACTCATGGGTTTCTGCTTTGCTCACTCTGGGAACACTGGAGATGGATCAGATTGTGGAAAGAAGATCGTGTTCTGGATATGTTGAGTTTGAGCCCTGTTCAGGATAGCCAGGTAGAAATGTCAAGCGGGCAGATGGAGGAATAATCATGGTGTTAAGCGGAGAATATTGGACTGGAGATAGGATGGGCATGGTGAAAAGTCACCTCGAGGGACTCTAGCATTTAGTGGATGGATAGAGAGCCACGATTCCTGGAAGGAGAGGCCAGAGGGGCAGAAGGAGCTAGGAGGAGTGCAAGGGACTTGGGGAGAGGGTTGTGTCCATGGCAAGAGAGAGTTTTGGGAGGGAGGGCTGGATCAGCAGTGTTTTGTGCTGTGGAGAGGAGACAGAGGGTAAGGACCAAAGCATTGCCCTTTGGATTTAGTGGCATGGAGGCCATTGGTGACTCCAGCAAGAGCCATTTAGAAAGTGGTATGTGTTGGGATCAGAAACCAGGTTGGAGAGGCTGGATTAATTCACGGGAAAAGACAAAAGGCATAGAGTAGATTCCTCCTGAAGAAGTTTGGCTGAGGAGAAAAGAAACTAGAGGCTGGCTGGAAGGGGAAGTGAGGACCAGGGAGAGTTTTTCTTCATGACAAGACACTTGACCATGTTTAAATGATTTTTGGAGGTGGAGGCGGAGGTTTGAAAATACAGGAGAGACATGGAAAAGGCAGGGGGGATGGAGTCCAGATCTCATGATCTCAGGAAGGATAAAGGGCACCTCTGCTGTCATAACCAGAGAGGAGGGACATGGACGTAAGTGGATTGAAAGGTTCATGGCTGGACGTTGCTAGCATTCCTGTTTGCACTTTTCTATAGTTCCTGTAAAGTAGGAGGCTCAGTGTCTCTATAGAATGTGGGGAGGACATCTTTAGTCAAATATGTTTGAAAATTCTGTCTTAAGGTTGAGTAGTTATTTTTACCCTAGGACTTCACAGAGCCCTTGACACATGAGTTCTCTGTGAGTGTTCAGGAGGGAAGGTAGAGGGATTGCAGGGTAAATCTACCCATTGCAGAGTAGATTTGCAATTCTCAGCAGCTCACAGGGCTGTTGAGGGATCTCACAGGACCAGGGCATCCCAGCTACACACTCTAGGACATGCTACACGGGGTCAACACCTTGATTTTATGGTGAAAGAACCTGACACCGAAAGATGGGTTGGAGAAAGTGGCTTGGCATGATCAACAGCTGCAGAGGGCTCTTTTGTTGAGCGGCTGCCCCTGTCTCCACCTCTGTGAACACAGCTGTCTTCTTCTTACTTGGATTGTGCGACTTCAGCCCTCAGCCACAACTGGGGCAATCTGGTTCTACTTTGAAAGACGAAATTAGACAAAGAGACAGACGCCACACCTTGATGTGGAACTCGAAAGGACACACATCTACTGGCTCTGAGTTCAGCCTGCCTGGAGTCCCTAACAGAACTAGCTGTGCGTTCTTGAGCAATTCTCTGTGCTGTGGCATCCTCACCTCTATACAGGGAGTGACCGTGACATTCCTACCGCAAAGAAGTGTTGTGATGATTAAATAGAATAATACCTACAAGGGACTTAGAGTAATGTCTGACCCCAGTTGAGTGCCTAGTGACTGTTAGCTGTTCCTGGGAGCACAAGTAGCATGTTCCAACCCATAAACAAGGCAGTAGCAAAAGCTACTCTGACAAAGGAAAGAAAAACGAACAACTGGGTTGAGGAAGGTAGAAAAGAAACGTAGAGAAAGGATAGTCTTTCCAGAGGGCTGGATCTGCCTTTGGGATTTGTGAGACACCTGTGTGTCTTTCAATAAACCCTCCTGTTAGCTGAACCTAGCTCAGCGCCTTGCACACAAACAGACATGATGACCACAGTGGGTGAGTCAGGATTTGAACCTGGGTCCCATGGCTTCTGGTCCAGTGATCTGATAATGGCCACATGCAGTTTGTTTAGGACTTAGATGTAACTCATCACAAAAAATCTCCTCCCAGAGGAAGAAAGCAGATGTTTGCAGCCAGCAGCAGATTGTGTCTGGGATTAAATTTAGAGTCCTTGGTTTCAAGAGAGGCAGAGGTTTGACCTTCCAGCTGTGCAGGTAGCACCTGACTGAACGTGTTGAGATTTAAGGCACAGGCAGGGCTGGGGGACTCCCAGATCATGTCAGCCTCCCCTCTCCAAGATGTTCAACTCAACGGTTAGTCAATGATATCATCTAGAAATCGACGCAGTTACATGATGTTTGCCTGTTGCTGAGTCCAAAGCTTGGCTTGCTCACTTCTCCTGGCCTGGGATGCTTTAGCCTTCCTTTCCTACCTGTGGGAGGCCTGCTGCTGGAGGGCTCAGACTTGAGTAGGCTGCTGCATCGCCTGCAGGAGCTTGTTAAGCTGCTCCTTTTCTTGGCTGGTCCCTGGATGCTGACTTGATCAGTCCGGATGGAACCCAGGACTCTGTGTAACAAGCACCTCAGAAAATTCTCATATAGGACATTCAGACCATTGCTCTTTGAAAGTATTCTATATTCTTATCTAGACAGTCTAGAAAGAATTCCAGAATTGAGAAATACAGAGAGTAGGATTTGGAAAAATGATTTTGATGTTGAAAGTCAGGGTTCTGGCTCGGCGCCTGTAGCTCAACCGGCTAAGGCGCCAGCCACATACACCTAAGGTGGTGGGTTCGAATCCCCAGCCTGGGCCCACCAAACAACAATGACGGCTGCAACCAAAAAATAGCCGGGTGTTGTGGCGGGCGCCTGTGATCCCAGCTACTTGGGAGGCTGAGGCAGGAGACTCTCTTGAGCCCAGGAGTTGGAGGTTGCTGTGAGCTGTAATGCCACGGCACTCTACCCAGGGGGACAGCTTGAGGCTCTGTCTCAAAAAAAAAAAAAAAAAAGAAAGTCAGGGTTCTATAGGGGATAGTTTTTTAAGCCTCAGTTTCTGGGTCTGTTAAATGGAGCTAATAATGGAGAGGCTTCTCTCTCACCATTGTTTGCAGCTCAAATGAGCTAAATGTAAATGAGGGATCAAGGACCCACAGCTAGTTCTGTTAGAGACTCCATTAACAGGCTAAATGCAAATGAAAATAGTCTGTAAGCTGGAAGGCCATTGGCGGTAATTATTTTGTATTAAAGGAAAGTCTCAGTGCTGGCTTTGTAACCTAACACTTAAATTTTCAGCAAGAGATGGCTGGAGCAGAAACCACATCTTACTTTCCACTGTATTCCTTGATCTAGCTCAGTGTCTAGTTGTAGCGGCAAGCTTAATTTTTGTTGATAAGGACCCAATATTTTTAAGCTTTTTAATGCAAATGAGTCATCGTCTAAGATGCTGATTGGCTGACGCCAGTTCTATTTGGTCAGATACTAAATAATGAAGAGGGAAAAACTGGTTATTAATGCAGAGAGGCTAGGAAAAGGCAGTGAATAGCAGCACAAAAATAGCCTCAATAATTATAAGTCTTACAAAGCCTGTTGCGACATACTTTATGAGTCAAAAATGAAGTGTGTGTGACATGAAATGAATCATTCTGTGAATAAGAGAAGGAATCTTACTTATTTAAATATGTTTTGTCAGCAGTAATGCTGTCTCCTGAATAATGCATGCCCTTACACAGAAGTGATGGATAGCTTCGTTGGTCTAACATAAATAAGTTACAATTCTTTTTGTAAAAAAAAAAATATAGTCACGGTAATTCAGCATTAAGTTGGCCCTAGCCTCACCTTCATTAAAAAAGTCACAACAAACTTAAATAAGTTTTCATGTATCAGCCCTTTGCTATTTGGGATGACCTGAGCATCCTTTTTTGACTTTGGAATCAGATGAATAGCAATAAGAAGACCATGTATTTACACTTACCCTCCCTTCAGGGCAATCTTTCAGTATTGCTAAATGCTATTCTCATAAGCTGCTTATTTAATATGGTCATATTTCATACTCATATTAGTTTTAAGTATTTCCAGTGTTTTACTGGGTAGAATGTTTTGTTGGTGAATTGGTATCTTGTTTCCAGAGCAAAACTGAGTCAGATACATTAAGGTTACCAACTCCACTGATTTGTTGTGATGTGTTGGAGGTTTTGATTTCAACAAATAAATTCCTTCTTCCGCTTCTGAGTTTGAAACAATTGAGAAGCTCACACAGAATTCAGGCCTAAAAAGATGCATATTTCTCCTTCATGAATGGCAAACTGCTGAGAAGGAGGTTCTAGGTCATGGTTAAGTGCACTTGCTAAGACTTCCTTCAAGAGTTCGGTAGCTAAGACTGCTATTTGTTCTCAATATCATTTTTTCCCTTAGTAATAGAGTTCCCAGGTTTTAGTAAGCACATGGTCTCCTAGGAAAAAAAGACATTTCTCAACTTTTTTTGCAGCTAGATGTGGCCATGTGACTAAATCCTGGCCAACAGGGATTAAGTGGTGTGTATAATTAGTAGGAAGAGCCCTTGAAGTCCATCTTTAGTGCCTTTCTTCTTCTTCCTGGATGAAAGGTGGATGTGATGGCTGGAACTCAGGAAGCTCTTTTGGGCCATGAGGTTCTACCTACATATTCATAATGATGGAACAATGAGATAAGAAGTTACTGGCTTTCTGATGGCTAAGAAGTAACATACTCACCCTGAATTGCTTACCTCTGGATTTTACTTGCATTAAAAAAGTATAATTTTCTACTTGACTTAAACCCTAGTTATTTTGGGTATTTTTGTCATTTTCAGCAAAACTTAATCTTAAGTAATAATGGCAGTTACAGGTCTCCTCCAGAGACATCCAGATCTAATGGCAGAAGGAAGGCCAAAATGTGTTCTCTGCAGACAGATTACAAAAGAAAACTATTTGAAAGTGGCTGAGCCATTAATATCTTGTCCTTTCTTCCCAACACCAGTCAGGTTAGTCATTGTCTACCCCAGAGAAAAATGACTGGGGTAACTAATGGAAGACACATGAGATTTGAAAAAAGGGGGCCTCTTTTGAACACAAGAAACATGAATGCACCAAAGGTGGTAAATTCTGTGGGTCAGAGGGTGAGGTTCAGGAAATAGTGAGAGAGGCATTATATTAGGTAATTCAAGACAGCATCTTATATTTGAAAAACGAGGAAAGGAGTTTGGAGATAGGAGCGGTTACTTCGGCTGAATTGAGACTTAAAAGTCCTAAGTGTTAGATTAAAAAGCATCTTGCAGAGCATTTGGTCTGTCTCTGTCTGTTTTGGTTGCTGTGACAAAATGCCATGGCACTGGGAGCTGCTAAACAACAGAAATTTATTTCTTGCAGTTTTGGAGGCGGGAAATCCAAGTTCAAGGTGCCCGCGGAGTCAGTGTCTAGTGAGGGCACATTTCCCGATTCACAGATAGTACCTTCTCACCGTTCTCATGGGGTACGAGGGGTGAGCCTGCGCTCCAAGGTCTCTTAAATAAGAGTGCAGAAACTGTGATGGCTCTGCTCTCATGATCTCATCACCTGCTAAAAGCTCCACCTCTTAGCACCATCACGGGGGTGGGGTGTGTGTGTATGTGAACGCACCAATTTTGGAGTGACAGTAACATTCAGACCATGGCATGGTATAATAATCTTCATTTCACTGATGAGAATCAGAGAGGTTAAGAGACTTTTTCAAAAGTTGATGACAAGTTTCCCGTGGATGCCATTTAACTAACCAGGACCAGAGTTCCAATCTCTCAAAGATCTGGGGGTTTCCACTGAGAGTTTGATAATTAGGAGGGGAATAGGTTCAATACAAGTAGGAAAGAAAGACATGAACAAAGGCTGAAAGGGAGTATTGACAAACCACGTCCCACAGACGGTAATGGAGACCTTTGCCGTTACAGCGGGAGATTCATGTTGCTAAGCAAGGGAGTCAGAGTTCATTTATACAAGTTATTTTTATTTTTATTTTTTGAGACAGAGTCTCACTATGTTGCTCTGGGTAGAGTGCCCTGTTATCAGTCTCCACAGTAACCTCAAACTCTTAAGCTCAAGAGATGCTCTTGCCTCAGCCTCCCAAGTAGCTGGGATTACAGGCCACAATGACTGGCTAGCTTTTCTATTTTTACTAGTCAGGGTCTTGCTCTTGCTCAGGCTGGTCTCATATCTCCTGAGTTCAGGCAATTCACCCAGCCTTGGCCTCCCAGAGTGCTAGGATTACAGGTGTGAGCCTGTGTGCCTGGGGGTCTTGCTCTTGCTCAGGCTGGTCTCATATCTCCTGAGTTCAGGCAATTCACCGAGCCTTGGCCTCCCAGAGTGCTAGGATTACAGGTGTGAGCATCTGTGTCTGGCCTATACAAGTTCTTAAATGCCAGATAGAAGAGGTATGAATTTGTTTTGGCAAAGAAGAAAACCCCAAGGCTTTCGGAGCTGGTTATTGTTGTGTGACCCTTGATTACATACTGTACAAAGAGTATGTTGTGGGACTTCAGCCCCACAAAGGTGGGAGGTTGGTGAAAGCATCTCCCCAGCGATCTGCAGACAAGGCTCGAGCACCTCTTCATGCTCGTGCTCTGATGTGACTCCCACCCTCTCGCCCCCCACACTCATGTCTTGGCATTATTCTCCTTGCATGTGGTTCTAGCAAAACCAAGGTGCCTGCACGCTCCCTACTGCCTCCCTCTTCTGGGCCTTTTGCTCATCCTTTTGTTCTCTGCCTGCAGTCACCTCCCTACCTTATTTGCTTGACTCTTTTTCAACCTTAATGTTTCAGCTAAGGCATCATCTCTTCCAGAAAGACTTAGGTCAGTCAGGAGAGGACAGGTTATATTGCAGCAACAAACACTTCCAGATTTCATGGATTATAACAAACTCATTTCTTATCCCCATTACATGTTCATTGCATGCCAGCAAAGGGGATCTGATCTTCACAGTAGATCAGTCGTCCAGGATGATGGAGGCTCCATCTCAAAACATGCTTCACGGTAGTTGAGGCAGGGAGACGAGAACATGGGACATCCTGTGCTGACTCTTAAAGGAAGGCATGCCACCCTGGTCATGTTGTGTTGGCCAGAGAAACCACCTAGCTAGCTTGCTTCCACGAGGCAGGTCAATAGCAATAGAATCCTTCCCAACAGGAGAGCAGGTAACACAGTTCACAGCAGCCCACCACTCCTCACCTTCCCTTCCTTGGGCTCTGCAAGGCTTGTGTTCATTTCTCCCTAATGTCCTAACCTCAAGTTAAGCACTTCACCATTGGCAGGCACATTAGTTCAATCCTCATCGTAGCTCTGTGGAGTCAGTATTGCTAGTGACCCATTTAGTTCCCACAACATTCTTAGGAGGAGAGACTATGAATCCCCATTTCACAGATGATGAAAGTGAGTCACAGAGAGGTTAAGTGCCTAAGATCACAGGCTATTAAGTAGCAGAACCAGTCACAGGCCGCTGTGTCCAGAGTCTGTGTACTTAACGTTTGTGATAAATATAACGTGATTGGCTATGGGCCACCCTCTGTCTTAAGAGTCCAATGTGTATTAACTCATTTACCTCCTGCAACAAGAACTGTTTAGGGCAGACATTCTTCTCATTGTCATTCAACACACATGAAGCTGTGGCGCAGAGAGGTTAAGTAATCTGTCCAAGCTCACACAGAGGGTTTTAATCCAGGGAGTCTGGCTCAGGGCCAGTGCTCTCAACTACTGCAACATTTTGTCACAGAGCTTGTTCATTTATAACCTACCTGATACAGACCTTTCCTCAATGGGACCAGATGGGTTTGAGTCCAGCTTTAACAAACAGCACACACTCAGATGAGAATGGCCAATCTATCCCACAGAACAAGCTCTTTATAGTTTAGGGAACAATTAAGTGTGTGTGTGTGTGTGTGTGGTTCTCTGTGATTGATAAATGCCTTTCAAGTGCAATGTAATTCCAGTGTTATGTCTAATCCTGCACTTCTGGAAATTTAGGACATTTTTCTTTGATATGCCTGTGAACACTGTCTGTGCTCTGATTCTGATGACAAGCTATCCTGTGTCCCAGGGTGATTCACATCTCTCCTTGACCTAGGTAGATTAGTATGTTCATTTATTCATGCATTTATCAATTTGTTCAATAAATATTTATCAAGCCCTGCTAAGGTACTATCATAAATACTGAGGATATAGAATTGGAGACAGTGAGATCCCTGTCCTTGTAGCATTTATACTTTAATGGGGACAGTCAGATCGTACACAAATAAATGAGTGATAAGAGCTAGGGAGAAAAATTAAGGTGGGAAGGGAGATAGGAGTGCCGAGCGAGAGGGGAGTTTCTCATGGGAAAGCTTGGGGAGATGAGTCCAGGAGGAATAGGTGAAGATGTGAGCCATGGAGATGTCTGTGAGGAGTGTTCTATATTCGAGAGAACAGCAAGTGCAAAGGCCCTGGGGTGTAAGGGACAGGCATGAGGAGCAGCAAGGAGGGTGTGAGGCTGGAGCAGAGCAAGAGAGGCAGAGGCTCCTGAGACAGAGAAGACCTTGGGGCAGTGGGGGCAGAAGTCTTCTAGGGCTTCAGGGACCATTGTGAGGCCTTCAAGTCCTATTTGGAGTATGAAAATCACCTCTCAGGGCTCTGAGCGACAGAGTCACTACCCACAAAGCACACTCAGGCTGCCATGCGGCGAGCAGGGATATGGGATGGCCTACCAAGAAGGGGTGGTTGGATAAATTACAGCATAGTCAGACCTCAGATTAAGCCATTACAGAGGTTAACTTAGAGTTTGCCAGTTGCTTTGCGCGGAATTCCACAATTCCACAAGGAAATGCTGAGTGAGAAAGCCACCATGTAGGAAAGGATGGGCAACAGCCTGGTTTTGTCAGGGCTTTCACCACTTTCCACATGCACGTGAATATATCTGTATGGATTTGTGGGGAAAATTTTGCAAAGAAACCTACTAGATAGTTCACGGGGCTACATAGGTTAGAAGGGAGTGATGCTTGTACGGGTGGAAGAGAGATGAAGGAAGATGATAAGTTAAGCAAATTGTGTTCCAAAAAACCAGTACATTTGAACAAATCCCATTCAAGCATTTATGGAAAAAAATGTATATGCGTATGCACACACACTTGTAGATGAATATTGTATAGTATTTATTGTTTATATTACATGTATGTTATGTTATATAAATAAGAACAAATTTTAATATAAATATGGCATGAATCCAATGACATGGCAGGACTAGTCCCTTTTACGTGGGGAAGGTGAGACTCTTCCCAGGGCCCCACAGCCCCACAGCCACCACACAGGTGGAATGAGATTCCCAGAGGTCTGATGCCACAGCCTGCAGTTTTCTGCTTCCCCACATTATTTATGCCTGTCCCTATGTTCCTCCTCCTAAAGGGGAGTAATTCACCTTAGTGAAATGGAAAGAACAGACACTTACAAGATTTTCCATGAAGTGATTAAAGATTTCCTGAAATTTCTCAACTGTGTAAAAGTCCTTCAGTTCCTGATTCAGACCTGTAGGGGCCGAGGCCTGCATAAAAGGGAGTATTTATAAGAATGTCACGGGGGCTGATTTGCCTCCTCCCCGAAAGGCAGATGAAAGTAGGGTGAACTGGACATTCTTCACGCTGGAGAAGACAAATAGCCCATTTGGAAGGAAAATCAAAAGAAAGAATACCCTATTATGAAACAAAGAAACAGACAACAGAAAACAATAAGCGTTGGCAAGGAGGTGGAGACACTGACACCCTTGTGCATTGGTGGGAGGTAAACTGGTATGGCTACTATGGAAAACAGTAGGATAGTTCCTAAACATTTTTGGCATGGAGTTTCCATATGATCCAATAGTTCCGTTCCATCTACCAGCCCCCCAATTGACAGTGGAGTCTTAAAGAGATATTTGTACACCCATGTTCATAGCACCATTATTCACAATAGCCTAAAGGTAGAAAGAACCCAAGTGGCCATCGACTGAGGAATCAATAAGCAAAATGTGGTATAGACACACAATGGAATAAGGGAATTCTGATACATCTTACACTATGGATGAGCCTTGAAGGCATCATGTGAAATGAAATAAGCTAGATGCACAAAAGAACAAATATTGTGTAATTCCACTTGTATGAGTTACTGAGTTACTCGAGTGCTCAGTAGACTTGACTAGGGTAGTTGAATGCATTGAGGCAGAAAGTAGAATGGTGGTTGCCAAGGGCTGAGGGTAGGGAGCCATGGGCAGATGATTTTTAATGGATATAGAGTTTCAGTTTGGAAGATAAAAACGTTCTGGGAAAGAATGGTGATGATGGCTGTACAACAATGTGGATGAATTTAATGCCATGAACCGTACACTTAAAAATGGTTAAAATGGTAAATGTTACATCAGGAATATGCTACCATAATTTAAAAGAAAAAAAGGGTGAAAGAAAGAAAGGATGTACTAAATGACTAAAAATCTACCATTCCCAGCAGATGGGTTCCAGGAAGATCCTATCAGGGAGGACTTGCCGGAGCCCGTGGCTGCCTGTCCCCTCCTGGAACCCTTAACAAAATGGGACTGATGCTCCGTGCTCTGCATTTCACAGTGTCCATTATGTCTCAGTGACCTGGGGGTGCTGCAGCCAGCCAGCTCTTCTGGACGTGTGCCTTATCCCATGTATGATCTCACAACCTAAACAATTGTGTCTGGATTCGGAGGCTCCTGGGGTAGGAGGAATGACAGTGGCCATCAGCCACAGTGACAGACCTTGGAGACATGACCTTCAGAGCAAACCTGGTGGCACTGGGGAAAATGCTAGATGCACACTATGGCAGGAAGAAGGGGTGTGGAACTCTTATGGGAGCAGAGGCAGTAATCTAATTGGAATTTCCAAGATTATTTAAGTCTCCATTTCAGTATTGGTTATATTTAATATTTAACCACTTTTTTTTCTTTTTACCTCCTTCAGGCTGTCTTAGGGAAACATTTCTCCCCAAGGAGGAGAGTAATTCATTTCACTTAGCTGGAAGCAGCAGGATGTCACAAGAACACCTTAGTTGTGGCTGTGCCTCTGCCGGATCTGCGATGGCAGTCCCCAGTAGGGACAGAGATCTATCGCTGTCCCTCCCTGTGGCTCATTTCAAATGCCTTGTTAGAGACAGGAATACCCTGTTTCTCATCCTTTCTGCTCCCTAACCGGCCCCTTGCTCCACATACCTACAAAGGAGAGGATGTTCTGCACGAGGACATTCTGGCAGACACCTGTGAGCACAGACCGTACTTTTCAAATCAGGTACCACCTGGCCAGGCACGCAGCGCCTCCAGGGAAAACCTGCCACCGGAAGGGAAAAGTTTGAGCTGAAGTTCTGGTACGCTTCTGCTGCCCGGAAGAGGAAGGAGGAGCAGCTCCTGAGCAGCAGGACTCAGTTCTATGAACCCTGGGGAGTATGTGGCTGAGAAGAAGCTGCTGCTTAACTTGTGGGGACAAAGACTTAACTGTGGGAAAAAGAAATGACTCCCAGAGTAATCAGGCACTCACGGCTGCGGGGATTCCCTTCCTGGACTGGGAGCTAGCTCCCCAGCCTTACCTTCACCGGGACTGTGAGTCTGAACCATAGAGTTTGTTTCTCCTTCCTAGTTCTGCTGACCTGTTCTTCCCACGAGGCGCTCACTGTCTCCGTCTCTCTATACAGAGAGATGAATTCCTCGGGAGTGAAGTGGACTGAATCCCACAGCCCGAGGCCTAGGGGTCGGCCGCAGGGCAGCTCTTTGGGGCACCAGGAGGGCTACACCCTAGAGGCCCCTGGCTGTGAGGATAGAGGGGGAAGCACCCCGCACCCCATTGTCTGGGAACTGACTGAAGTCCAACTGCAGTCCTTTCCTTGGTTGGCTATGTTAATTCATCCCACATGTTTCCTTTGCTGACTGGTAAAAGAAAACGCCAGTGTCAGGTTGCGCCCGAGGCCGAGTCAGAGCGGCTCCCCCTGACATCTCTGTGATCCTGGGCAGAAGCTCCTGGGGCAGGGCAGCATGACCACCATCCCTGAGAGAGTGTGTGTCACAGTGAAGGCCGCACAGGGCCAGGGCCTCGGGAAGGGGGGCAGAGGAGCGCCCTCTCGGTGGTCTCCCTGCCAGAGTGTGAGGCCGGGTCAGCCTGGGCCTGTCCTTCCCTTCGGTGGCTGGGGCCTGCCTTCCAGGTGCTGTCTTGGCCTTTGGAGGATGGGTTTGCTTATCAAATCTATTAAGCACAATTTTACACACTCTCTGCTCTGCTCACTCCATTTTACAAAGTGGGTAATAGCTCCACTTTCATTTTGCCAGGGAGGAAACTGGGATCCCGAGCAGTCAGAGAGTTTGCTGGAAGTCACTCAGTGCCACAGGGGTGCAGACTATGCACTTTCCTCCTGCTCAGGTGTGGCTTTGCAGAGCCCTAGTGGAGTGTGGTAGGAGAAGGCAGCATCTTGCAGGGAGGGTGCCCTGAACTGGTTCTATGCCTGCTCTTGGTCAGTCCCCTCTCTCATCAGGAAAACAAAGGGTTTGGAGGATCTTAAGGCCCTACTCTCCGATGCTCTGACCCATACTCTCCATTTTTTGCTTGTTTTACTTTCTCTACAGGGTAAACCCATTTCTATTTTGTGTTTCCTTAGATTTCAAGACTCCAAGGGCAGTTGTCTCCCTCCTGGGATCAGGCCAGCTCTTGTGGCAAGGTGAGTAAAGTGCAGTGCAGGGCCTCTAGGCTGTGCCTGTGCCAGCGTTCCTGTCCTTGCGCTAAGCTGACCATGTAACCTTAAAGCCCATGCAGTTGTTACCACTGAGAAGCCTTCTTTACCATAACCCTGTGCTCCGGTCACCCCTGAGGAAATGCCATCATGGCTGCTAGGATGGTTCATACCTGTTATTGCAGCTGAGATGTTTTGGCCTCACTGCTTATTGGTACATTTGTCTTTTCTACAGATATGTGGGCCTCCTAAATGCAGAGAATATGCCTTTCTCACTTTGGGTATAATAGTGCCTAGTACCTACTGTATAGCAGAAACTCAACCAAAATTTGTGGGATGAAGGAAGGAAAAGAGAAAGGAATTCAAGCTATTTGGCTTTTTGGTGCAGTTACAAACTTATAGAAAATCTGCAAAGTGCATGGGTCAGGCAGCAGGGCTGCGCCCCTGTAGAAAGGGGTTTGCTTGGTTACTGGTCTGTCATGTTTCAACTCTCCCATCTCTCCCTCTCCTTACCCTCACCTTGTCTGTCTCTTTCTCTCTCTCTTTCTCTCTCTCTCTCTCTCTCTCTCTCTCACACACACACACACAGCCTTACCTTTGAGCAATACAATCAATTTTAATGGGCCTCATTTCCCTTCCCTTTAAAACCTAGAGAAATACAATGAAGTCCTCTTTAATTTCCCTTTACTGAAACTCCTGGGTAATGTTTAAATTCTTCAGGCCCATTCACGTGTCTATAATCACCTCTCTTTCTGTTTCCTCTGGGAAGCATTAATTTTAATTCATTACTGTATGTATACGTATGTGTGTGTGTGCTTATGTTTGCAGCATCAAGCAATAATACATTTTTCAAAGCCGGTTTCTTAAAGCATCTTTGAAACATTTTCTGTTACTTATTTTTCTAAGTTAGAAGGAGTGTGTCAAACTTACAGAAAAAACATTTATGGGCTTAGAATAGTGTTAGCTGCGCACACGTGCAGTCCTTCCTGTAAGTTGGGTCTGTGTGCTCAGAGGGGTTAAAATATTTATGGCAGTTCTCAAGCTGCCATTTGAATCTCTTGAACTCGGCAGAAAACACTGCTTAGTCCACAATCACAGTTTCTGAAGCTATTCAGTAAATACTGATAGAACATCTTCTGTGTTCTGGGCATGGCTCTTCAGTATTGAGGCTGTGATAACACAGAAAAGCCACTGGCTTCGTGAAATTTGCATTATAGGGAGAGTGAAAAAGAACAATAAGAATAAGCAAAGACATGAGTATGTACAATAATTAGGAAGTGTGATAAAAGTTTTGTTAAGTGAATAACTTGGGAGCCATAGACGTGGGTGACCTGTCTCAGGTAAGTAGGCAGGGGCTGCTCTGAGCTGAGACCAGGAGCAGGAAGAGCCAAGGGGAGGGGAGGCTTCACACTGCAGGAGCAGCACCCACAGGCCTGTTGTGTGCACAAGTTTGGTGTGATTTGGAACTTGGCAGAACACCAGTGAGGCTGTATGCAAACGTGGAAAGCAGAGGAGGTATAAAGGGAGGCAGGAGGAGGGTCATACTGCGACCTTGTGGGCCAGGGTGGAGCAAATGGAACTCAATCAAAGTTCAGTGGGAAGCCATTGCTCATTCTAAGCCAAAATGATGTGGCCACTTAATTTGTAAAGAAGGTCTGTGGCAAGGCAGAGATGGAAGCAGAGGACTGGTAAGGAAACTGTGTCCATGTGAGGGGTGATGGTTTAGACATGCTTGTGGCTGAGGAAGAGGAAGAGAACTGGATGCATTTGGGTGGCAGAGAGGACAGAACTTTCAGAAGGTTTACATGGGGACATTCACTGCAAGGACACCTGCTGGGGGCTGGGAGAATTAAGAGTTCAGGTGCAGGACACTGCAAATCATCTCTTCCTTTGAGCCATGCGGCCAGCACTGGTGCACCAGTGAGTATAGGTGGTCAAGTCAGTGGCTGTGTCCTGTGTTTGGCAAAGCCCAGTGTCAATGCTGGATGAGATTTCTCAGCTGGTCTTCAGGGCACAGGGCATGTGGTTGGGACATGGGAAAAAGAATTAAAATATCAAGTGGTCCTGAGCCCTTGAGTGCCTGCTGTGTGCCATGTGTGGCACTGATTGCGAGGGTGGAGAAGAACGTTCAGCAATTTTATCAATGACAGCAATGTTGGGTGTCTATGGAGCCAGAGGCAGAAACTGCTCTCGGCTAGTGAGTGGCTGAAGCCTCACTCTACAGAGATGATGACATTTCACCTGAGGCCTGAAATATGGGCCAAGGTCTGCCAAGCAAAAGCAGAGGGACCTCCCTGCCAGCAGTGGCAAGGACAGAATGAAACAAGTCAGGGATGTGTGAGAGGATTTACTGAGTTATGGAGGAAGAGTTGCAACTTGGTACAGCTGGTGTGTAGACTGCGGGGAAAGGGACAGGAGTAAGGCTGGCGCAGCCTCGTATGACCTGCTGCAAGGTCCAGTCCAGACCTTTTGTAAGATGGTCATCAGTAAAAGTTTCTAAGCAGGGAACGTGCCACAATTAAAATGTCATGTTAGAATAATGGTTTTGGCTGGGAACAGAGACTAGAATAGGGGCGGGGGTCAGGATAGAATTTAAGGGTCCAGTTAGGAGGCCAAAACAATAATTCACAAGAGGGTTAAGAGGCACCTAGAAACTCCAGTGACAGCGATTACAGCTCACAGCTCCACGGTACTTCCTCTGTTCTAAGTGCTTCATATATGTTGATAAACACCTTCCTTATGACACTCCTGCAAGGTCAGTTCTATTTATTGCTCCCATTTTACAGACTAGTAAACTGTGATGTAGGGAAGTAAAATCGTTTACCACAGTCACACATTGCCCGGTAGGTGGCAGAGGAAGGATCTGACCTCAGACAACATGGCTCATAGCTAAGGAATGAACAGTGGCCTGGGAGAGGAGACAGTCATGATGTGGAGGGAGAACTGAGCCAACTTGCTTAGTCCCTGGGCAGGTAGGAGGGTGGTGTTAAAGAGGAGAGAGGGATTGGAGAGACCCTGGAGATTGTGGCTGGGGCTTGGCACAGGTGGTGCTGGGGACAGCATCAGTCCATCCTTTGTCTGGGTGACACTTGGGTTAGCAAGTTGGAAGAACTGCCCCAGCCACTTGTGTGGCATTAACAGAACCCTTGTAACCCTGTTTCCTGGCTTGATCTATGTGGATGGGGTTTCCCCAGTCAGGGTTGGCATGCATATGTGTAATATGAAGATTTCACTGGAATCTCACGGGGATTACAATCCTGGATCCTGCCCTTCCAACCTCCCAGGGATACTGTTAGCAACCAATGAGATGATGCGAGTCAGCCCAGTGAAGTGAGAAGCCAGAGGCTTCAACTGGAATTCCCTCCCTCCCTGAACCCTTTCGGGAAGTTGGCAAATGTCATTGAGCCTCAGTCTCCCTGCAGTGCAGAGAGATGCACTTTGCAAATGGTTGGGCACCTCGCAAACAAGCACGTGGGTGGTCGATTCCCTCCTAACTCTGGGCTCCACAGGAGGGTGCTGTCCACGCAGATCATTTCCGTTGATAGACACGTGTGTAATTGTCAAACTCAAGCAATATATCAACTCAAATTTTCAAATGATGCTCTGATCACGGAACATTTAAAAAATGTTATTGATACATTGTGTATATTTTCGGGCATATGTGATAATTTAATATATTCATATTATAAAGATCAAATCAATATAATTGGGATAGTCATCATTTATAGATTTGCCTTTTCTTTATGCTAGAAACATTCAAATTTCACGCAGGGGTGGGGAACCTGCAACCTTCTGATTTCAAGATTATCCTTTTATAAGCACCAAAGGAGGCAAGAAAAGCTTCCTCTCTTTCTGCTGTACCCCTTTTAATGAAAGGATTTGTTATGTAAAACTTGGATTCAGTAAAAAGGGCCCACACATGGCCTTCAGGTTGCAGGTTCCCCACCCCCGAGTAGACATTGCTGAACTTGAAGGCTTGAAAAGAAGTAGTATATATCATATCCTTCAGGCATTAAATACATATGATGTTCTTGATATGTGTATGGTAGAACCTCTGTAAGTTGATCACCCAAAGGACTGTAACAAATTGATTAATATATAGAGGCAGTCAGCTTAAGGAACTGGGCCTACTGTACTGATACGTACATATGGTTCATGTCCAGTCTGAAAATTAGGCAACTTGAGGTGGTCAGTGTAGAGAGGTGGTCAAATATCAGGGTTCCAATGTATCTGAAATCTCACAGTGGTATCCCAGCCAGGATCCATTCATTTCACAAACATTTGTCAAGCACTGATCTGGACACAGAAATGAATCATTCAGAAACATTCCATGGCTTGATGAGGCTGCGTCTTAGTGAGTGAAGACAGGCAATAAATGAACAAATACTAGAATAAGTAAGCTATCTCATTTTAGATTCTGTGAAGTACTGTGAAGGAAACAGGGTGATGAGGAAAGAGTAACAGCCACTTCACATGGGTGGGAAGGAAAAGGCTCTGTGAAGGCTCTTTCTTTTAACGATGAAAATACGTTGTGGCATCAGGAAGGTTGAGAACCACTGGCCAAGACTCTTAGCTAGGGACCAGTCTGTCCTATTCAAGAAACAAGAAGGCCTGTGTCTCTGTAGTGTTGTGGGTGAGGGAAACAGTCACCCATAGTCAGTGAGTCTGAGGTGGCTGGGGACCAAACTGTATAGAGTTTGACTTTAGTCTACAGTCAAGCAGAAACCATCAGAGGGTTTGCCGCAGGATGACATCATTTGAGTCAATCTTCCCAAAGTCCCTCCCACCGCTGGATGGAGACAGGATTGAGATGGGGCAAGAGTGAGCAGGACAACACTAGATTGGGGATAGTCATCCAGGTGTGGGGGGTAAGAGAAGCTTGAGGTATGTCTGGGGGATTTTCTAATGGGTCAGACATGTACAGTGGGAAAAAAAGAGGTGCTGAGACTGGCTTGTAGGTGTTGACCAGATAAGGAAGCTCTTGGATGGAACTTTGGGCTGCCTTCTCATAGGTCTGTGCTTTCTTATGAAACTGTGATCAACGGGGACCTTGGATTTTTTCCACACTCAAGATAGTCCTGTCATCAAAGAGAGCAAGACCTGCTCAGAACAAGAATTTTTGAGACATTTAGAGCTAGAGATGGACCAAAGAAATAATAAAAGTTGAGGAGTAGAAGTGGGAAGAATGCACTGGTTTCTGTCATGTCTTGTCTTTGAGACTGTCTATTGACTACCTATCTATCCCAGCGACTCTCACTCCTCTCCCTGTCTGTAGACAAAGCCAAGACTAAAAAAAGAAAAAGAAAATCCCTGGAATGTGATCTTTACATTCATTTCAATCCTGGCTGGCTGTTACTTCTCTTCCTATGTTCCCCACCCCCCCCCGCCGGGATTATCCACTATGCTGGGCCATGGAAGAGCAGAGAATGGAAGGTGGGTGGGGAGACACTTGTGGGGATGGGACATTAAGGACTCAACTTCATGTGTTCCTCTTCCAACTTTACATCTTGGGCTGAGGGTCACTTCTACATCCACCACGGGTGACTGAATTGAAAGGAAGAGGTATGCCTGGGGCTTCTCTAAGAGGATTCCAGCATCTCATCCCCACCATCTTGTAGCTCTGCCCCAAATTAACCCTGAAACAAGAAAAGCAGGCTTAGAGGAGCATGTATTTCAAGGTTTCGTAATCTCCTATTTGACAGCAGCTGGTATTACAAAGTGTGGAGTCTACTGGATCCGATTATGTAACAGATGGTTCTGTTTTCAAATTTACTCCAAATGTTCAGATGCTTTTTCACTAAATTCATACTTCCCATCTGATACTACCCCCCGGGGCTCAGCTTTAATCTGGGTTGTAGTTTGTAAGCTTTTTTTTCTCTTTTTCCTTTTAATCTTCCAACAGAAAGAGAATCCCCAAACACCACCAGGCTTACAGAGGGGCTGAACAATGACTGAAGATGGATGAACGTAGGAAGGTTGTTCTCTGAGGCGGGTCTTACCTCAGTCAAACCTTCTGCTGGAGGTGGGCTCAGATATGCCCCATTGGGAGAAGCCTCCAAACCCCGCTTCAATAACCTCGAGATCCGCACAGTCTGTTCCTTTCCTCAGGCAGCACACGTTGTCAGCACGTCTCAATTTTTAGTAGCACATTCAAACTCCTTTAGCAGAGAATAAAGGCACCGAGTAATTGTGTTAGTGGCCCATTATGTGTCTCTCCTTGTGTCACCTTGTTCCTTAGAAGGGTTTTCTGTTCTTTATTTCCAGGTCCTTTTCCCACTGCTGTGAATTAATGGTCTTCCTCTTCTTTCTCTCCACTCCAGCTGCCTACAGCTGTCAGCCACCCACTCCAGCCCAGCCTTTCTAGCGTTTTCATCTTCCTGCCAGCTTTACAAAATTTAATTTATAACAAAAAATGTTGTCTGAGCCTTCTTTTCTTCATGAATCTCTGCTTTCTTTCACTACTTAGAAGCCTCCTAGTTCTCTAAGCACCTGTTCCTGGGAGCTTCTTTTGACAACGTTGTGTTTTTCTCTGCCCAAGTGCGTGTTTCCAGGGGACACAGGAAAGAGAAGAGAGGCCTGGGAAGGTGGAAGGTGCCCCGGAGGTCTGAAGGGAGGCTAGTGCTGGGAGGAGTGGGCTGGTTTGGAAAGCTGGTGCTGAGCCCTTGGGTGGCTTGCATGTAGCCACCATTCACATCATAATAAGGGGGATGGACGGTCACCTCTGAAGCTACTAGGTAATGAGGCTGGAGCGCCTTGGTGTTGTACAAAGAAGGGGCTCTCCCACCAATGAGCTGTGAGGCTGGGGACTGCTCACTCCACATCTCTGGGATTCCATTTTTCCCATCTGATAGAGACGATTACATGTAAAGACAGCTACATTCAATTCTGCTGCTGCTTCTAAGGCCATTGTGAGGAAAAGACCCATCCCTGGTTCCATGTGTGTGTGCCTTTTATGTAATGCATACATACTAGCTACATAATTGGTGGGGCTCAGTGCAAAATGGGACACTTGGGGCAGGGCCCTTGGTTAATGACGAAGAAGAATTTTATGAAATTGACTGCAAGACATTAAATCAGGTGTGGGACCCTTTGGGGGCCTTGCGTGACCTCACAGATCACATGCCCGTGAAGATGGTTCCCAGGCTGTGGCTACCATGTGACCATATAAGATCAGACAATTAAATTCATGAACTCATCCTAGAAAAAGTGCTGCATGCCTCATTACTGAATATCACTGCAGTCTCCAGATGGCCAAGGGGAGGACTAGGCATAGTTCACAAACTTAACTGTCTGACCGTGTATATAGGCGACTAGGTAAGTAAGGTCATACCCATGTAGGAAGGTGTGGTTTTCTTAGAAGGGAGATGTCATTTCCTGAGTCAGTCAAATGAATAATAGACAAATCCTCAGATAGGAAACCAGATACTAGAAAATGGCTCTTAAGCTGCTTTGTCCTGGTTTGAGTCCCTTGAGTTTAGACCTCAAGGAACTGGTGCCTCCGGATGCTGGTGGTTTCAGTGTGATGCCCGCCACTGAAGGGTGGTCCTGAAGCTCCAGCAGGCTGAGGTACATGGGCACGGAGGGCCAATGGTCAGGCAGGTCATATTTCCAAAGTAGATTCTCTGTTTTACATTATGCTCTGGGCCTCATTTCTGTGCAAAGGCAGAGAAAGTGTCATTCAGCAGAATTATTCTTAGAAATACGCTGTAGCTACGTGAAAGAAAGTCTTTAGTACATTTCTAGTGGAGAGGGGTGAGATCCCGTGGGAACACTTAAGAAGTGGAAGATGAGGAAAGGAGCTGGGGTGGACCCTGCAGGACCGAGACAGGGGCAGAGAAATGAGAGGGCAGCTGAGAAGATAGGGCAAGAGAGGGAGATGCCTGGGAGCCAAAAGTGAGGAGACTTGGGGACACCAAATGTTCAAGAAGGGAATTTTCACTTGTTTGATATATGTGATGTAAGCTCTCACTTCCTCTAGGTTCTCACATCAAATTTTTAGTAGTCTAGATTGTGTAGTACTATGCTGTGTGTGTGTGTGTGTACGCATGTGCATAATCCTTTTTTGGGGATGTGAATAGATGTTGATTTCTTGCGTACTGTTTTATTCAATGGAGAGACAGAGACAACATCGTGAACAGGATACCCAGGGCAGAGAGGATTCTGACAAATGTCTGGGCTTCCCAGAAATTTGGGAAGGGAGTTGGTGATGGAGGGGGCAGAGCAGGTGGTTTAAAGGAATTTCTTCTAGAATAAAAGGAGAAGGAGGAATCCAGCTTACATCTGCATTTTCTTTCCTTTTGTTATTACTGAGCCCTTAGAAAAGTCTTGTTTAAACATTCCAGCCTGGTCTCAAGCTGTAGTACAGACTGTTGAGGGAAGGCTCAAGTGTCCACATTTGGACCAGAAAGTGCAAAGGGGCGGGAAGGAGAAGTGCCCTCTCTGCTCCCCTAGGCTACCACACTGGTGGAAAATGTTCTTCACGAGAGGCGATCCCAGGGATGGTGACTTCTGAGCATAAGCACCACGGTTATAAGAACTAGCTTCCCTAGCCCACCCCCACATGGCCGTTGTCTCTTCACTGCCATCCTTGAAACATCTAGGGTTTTATTTTATTGTTTTTTAAAAAGACATTTGAACTCCTTTAATTCTTCTGTTGTGTATTCATCTATTTCACATGTTTGGAGTTTGGGAACCATAGTAAGGGCTGGATTTCGGGGCAGATATATTTCTGAGTATTCTGAAATTTCATAAATCTTAAATCATGCCATGATACATGTCTGTGGAAGTTTCCCCCTAAAATAGAAATGCTGTGATAGATCCCCTGGTGTGAATATTTTAAATAGTTGATAAATGAGTAAAAACGCAATTTAGTCATTAAAGTTTAAAAAATTTTGTCCATGCTTCTCATCTACTCAGCTGTGTTCTCTGAGCTCATTTTCCTACTGTGTTTAATATGCATTTTGTTGATAGCTCCTTCCATCTGTGTAAGAGGGGGCACCAGGGAATCAAACAAATGAGATATTTAGTGTATAGAAAAAGGACCTTCCCTAATAGGTAGTTTCTCAAGAATGCTGTTTTAGTCAAGGTGCTCTGGACGCAGGGAATGGACAGGCACAGAAACTGGTTGAAATGGAGAAATTTTATGGAATTCCAAGGACAGGAAATGAGTAGTCCTCCTACCTGGACATCAGCATTAGATGATTATCAGCTAGGACAAGATACCCAGATAATGCCATGTCTTTGTGGTGGTCTGCAGTGGACAGTGGCATTGTGGGTCTGAATCATCTATTTGACAGGTTCCGAGGCAATTGGGGAGCTGTGAGGTAATAGCTAGAGTGGGTAGATTTACACCTGAGGGCTTTCTAACTGGGTGGTGGTGTCCAGAGCTGAAGAACTGCGCCTTAGAGGGCGAGATTTCTTGGTTCCTAAGCAAGCTAGTTCAGGAGATAGGGGAGCGGCCTAAATGCCATCTGGCGGAGATAGAGCAGATAAAGAAATTGAAGAGGAGGGCAGTGCCTGTGGCTCAAAGAGTAGGGTGCTGCCCCCATATGCCGGAGGTGGCGGGTTCAAACCCAGCCCTGGCCCCAAACTGCAAAATAAATAAATAAATAAAAATAAGAAATTGAGGAGGAGAGGAGTTTTCATTTTATGCATTTAATTTTTTGTACTTTGAGTTTTAAAAAGGAACTTTGTGTGGGGTTAAACAGCCAGGCTTTTATTTCACTGGAAATTGAGTAATTAGAGGGAATTTATGTCACATAACTTTGGGACAGTCTTCATTGTATTAGTTAGTTTCCTTGTATAACCTCTGGCAAGTTCTATTAGGCCATGTGACCGGGAATGATTGGAGACGGAAATACAATAGAGAGTCCATCTTTAACCTATGAGGAAACTGGCCTTAGAGGGAGTAAATGTCCTTTTCAACCCAGAGACCTCTATGGGTAGCAGTTGAATGGCTCATCCCAGGGATCCAGGAGAGGACAGTCACAGTGGCAGGTCCTTGAAGGGAGAGTGGGTTGCTGTCCCAGATTGGCCAGGGCTGAGGGGTCCCTGGAATATGAGACTTTCAGTCTAAAATTGTAAATATCCCAGGAACATCCTAGGCAAATAGGGTGACAGTTGGGTACCCTACCCTAAGGAGGGGACAAACTAGCTTTGAAACCTGGCCAGGCTTTGTCCCTTGGGTGGTGGCAATGAGGAAGATGAGGAGGAGACAGCTTCCCTGGTTGTCCATAGATTCCTGCTTCACAGGCTCTTGCTTCCTTGCAGCATAGGGTCTTGGTGTGGTCTGGCTTCTTATATGGTGACTGGTTGTTAAAAGGGGGAAATCAGAAGCTTCTAGTCCTAAAAGCTTTGGCTTGAATGTTCCTAAGTGTTATTTTCAGCACATTCTTTTCATGAAAGCACACACAGGCTTGCCTGAATTCCAAAGGGCAACAAATGGTCCCCAATCTCTTGATAGATGGACCAGCTTACACATAGAGGGACAGAAGATATTGATGATGCCCATCCTTGAGGACTATCTACTACAGATACTGTTTTGTAAATTAGAAGGCACACAAGAATGTAAATTGTTAATGTCCTCAGAGCCCATTATATGGCAGGTTCTGTCTACGCTGAACTAAGGTAGTTGCTGTCCCTAGAAAAATAGACAGATGTGCAAATATAGCACGATGTAGGGGTGTATGTATAAATATATATACATATATATTTACACCAAGTATGTGCCAGATAAGTATTATGTATGTTATATAGAAAGCAGTGATTTCTTTTTCTTATTTTGGGAAAATAGGAATAACAATATAGGGGTTTTGAGGGATGAATAGAAGTTTATGTGGTAGAAGTGTAAGAGTATACTAGGCCCAGAGAAATCACATACATAGTTGAAGGAGCAGGTCCAGAACATGATGTGAAGGACCTTGTCTTCCATGTTGTACAACTGATCCACTTTAAAGCAAGGGAGTGATTTAATCAAGTTTAGGTTTTGTTTTGTATTTTAATTTTTTAAAAAATATTTATTTTGGCACCAGTAAATAGTAATAACAGCTAAAACTTAATGAACATTTACTGTTTGCCAGGCATTGTTGGGCACACTTTAAAGCCATTTTCTGTCACAAGAACCGTATAAGGAAGATTACCATTATTATCATCCCCATTTTGCAGCTAAGAAAACTGAGGCACAGAGAAGATAAATTGTTTGTTCAATAGCACACAGTTGCACCTAAATTTGAACCCAGGCAGTCTGTTGCCTTCACCACTGTGCTATATTGCCATCTGCTTGCTTTATGAAAGATTATCTGGTATAAGGAGAGGCTGGTGGTGTTTCTACCACCTCAAAGACCACTGTGATAATTCAGGTGAGTGTTGTGAAATCCTGAAGAAAGGCAGCAATAGCAGAACGAGGATGAATCGTTGGATTCAAACGAGATGAATCCCAAAGCTGTCAGTGGAACAGAGATAAGAGAATTCAGTGACTAACTGAATATGGAAGTTAGAGAAAGGAAAATTGAAATTGACTTCACAGTTTCTGGTTCAGGTGAGCTGAAAAATGTCAGTGCCATCATAGTGAGACATAAAAGAGGATAGTTCGCTTTGGATGGGAAGACAGCTCAGTTTGGACACTTTGAGTCTGAAGTGTTCAGAGGACGAATGAGCAGTGGTGTGTGGGAGACAGTTGCAAGTAAGAATAGATGCCTTGAAAAAGGCAGTTTCAAGGAAGGAGTGGTCCCAAGTGCCAAATGCATTAGAAAGGTCAAGTAAGGTAAGGCGTGCAGAGCCACCATTGGATCTGTAAACACAAAGGTCAACGTGACCTTGACAAGAACAGAGTGAGTGGAGGGGTGGCTGGCAGCCAGACTGCTGTGGGCGAGGAGAGGGAGGAAGTGAAATCAGCAAGGGGTGGCCTAGATTTCCAAGAACCGGCCTGGGAAGGGGGGGAGAGAGAGCATAGGAGCCACAGAGAGGTGAGGGACGAAGAGGGCATGTCATTGACTGACTTGCTTGTTTTCTTAAAGATAGGTTTATTTTCTGAGGTGAGGAAACCTGAGAAGGAGAGGTGCAGGATTTAGGAAGCAGAGGAGCACAACCAATGGCTCGATGGGCCTAAGTGGCTGCAAAGGAGGCTAAACAGAGGACAGGGGAAGGATTACTTCTGGGGAACGTTTATCCTTTTAGAACAGGAGGGAAGAAAATAATGTTATAAAAATGTTATGTTCATAGTCGAGTCAGGGAGGTGGGGTAGGAAATGGAAAACTTTCATAAGAATCTTTGAGAATTACTAGTAAATATCATTTTCCCAGTGAGGAGATGAGGGCCCTGGGGTGGGACAGTGGAGGTTGGAGTACCACTTGGTGAACAGGGTGGTGGGAGGCAAGTCACACTGATGGAGAATTTGGTATGTGTTAAGCACTGGGCTAGATCCTTTCACATAATCACAGTGATGATCATCAGGAAATGATAGCTGGGGTCCCTTCAAAATTGTCTATGCACAGCTGATGCTCCATAAAAATCTACTGAGTGATTGCAGATCGCTTTGTGTGGCCCAGTTTGTGGCAGGTGCCTCCTCTGAGTCAACCAATGAATGATGATTGGACGCCTATTGTCCAATCAGCTGCTAGAGTGAGGGGAGGAAGAGGGAGGCTCAGGAAACTTAAGATAGTCCCTGCTCTCCAGGGGTTTCCAGGCCAGCTTCAGAGGTGTTAGCTAGTTCTGTCCTTCCTTTCCCAGCATCTCAAGCTCTTCAGGGACGACCCAGCATCCAGGGTGGCACCTCAGAGGACTTCAACACCAGCTCTACCCAGATCATGATAGTGGCTCCTAGTTCTATAACTAAGATCCCACTTCCCCTCAGTGGTGTTACTGAGAAACGCTCCTCCTTCTCAGACCCCTGGTTCTCGATGTCTGGTCCCCTACACAAAGCATCAGTACCTTGTTTGAAATGTGAATTCTCAGGAATTCTGGGGGTGGAGCCCAGCAGTCTGTGTTCGTAAGCCTTCCAGGTGACTCTGATGTCACTTGAATTTCAGAACTACTTCCACCAACCATGCATGTCACAATCTTGTCCTGATCTCACCTCCCTATAGAAACCTGTCTTGTGTTTTGTTACGTATGTGTTTCTTGAAGTCACTGACCTGGTCAAGCCTGTGCATATGTGTGTACAGGAGAGGAAGGGGATGCGAAGGAGAAGGCTTGAGAGGGAAAGAGCATGTGGCTTCTGTCTGTTCTTCTCAGGGAATGGGGAGGACCATGTGCTGAGGACAGGTAGGGAACTTGGGGTAGAAACATACAAAGCCTCCCAGAACTGGAATGGACTTTGGCAATGGCCCAGGTCAGTGGTCCATAACTTTTTTAGATCATAGATCTTTTTGAGAAGAATATTGTTTAAGAATAATTTTATTGTTACCATTATTTATTGAATGCTTACTATGTAACCAGCACCACGTGTTACATATGTCATCACACTTCATTCTTATCAACAGCGTCTAGTTTATCCCCAGATTTTAGGATAAAAAAGATGAAGGAAAATAGCTTTCCCAAAGTTACATGGCCAGTAAGTAAGAGCTGGGTTTCAAATTGAGATGTCTCTAGGCTTCTAAACCACTAAGATATGAGAAAGGCTTTAGACTTCCTCTCTCTCTCTGTCTCTCTCCTTCTCCCCCTAATCTCTTACACACACAGAGAGAGATACAATTTTGTCAGTGATTTAAACATTGGCTTATCTGTGGCTGTTATCTATCTCCATTCATCTGCCCTTCCTCTTGTCCACGGGCGGCGGTGTTCTGATGCTCTTCTCGTCCTTCTTCCTTTGTAGGCAGTTGTCTTACTCGATTTCTTGAATGACCTTGTCACATTTTCCCCTCCATGCAGTCACTTTCACAAGAAGTAATTTACTGAGCATGTAGGGCACCATGTCCTAAGGAATCCTTTTTCATAAAGAAAGTCTGCAGGGATCAGCTCTGTGACTATGTTCTGCCTTGGCCCTGCTGGAGCAAAGGTCCTTTCTGGAAAAATCAGGCAACCTACCCCACCCCCTGGCAGCCTTCCTTTCTCGCCGAGCTGGGTCACCAGAGCCCAGGGACTACAGTGAGCTTTTCTGCATCTGGGACAATCAAAGTAATAGAGGAAGATGTGGGCAGTACCCAAGGCCCGCAGATCAGTGGTCTGAAGCTACCCTGAAAAGGTGGCTCCTGGGGTCACTGGCTGCCTAGAGCTTTCCAGGACTTTCAGTTCTCTGTTGGGCTGGAAATATATTCAGGGCAAAGGACTTGGGCTTTTTTCCCCCTTGTGGTATTTGGCCATGTTGAGCTCAAATCCTAGCTAAGCCCTGGCAGGGCTGAGGACTGTATAAGTGAAAAATAGTGGAATGAAACCTCAGAACATGTATGACCTTCAAGAAGGTTTGGTTTGGACTAGATTCTAGAAATGGTCTGAGTTTTTTGGTTGCAGACTTCTTTTTTTTTTTTTCCAGAATGCGTTTTGAACTTCTTCGTGATTTCTGAGAGGCATCTGAGGCCCCGGGAGGGCCTTTCTTGGCCTCACCTGCAATCCCACCCCCTAGCAGTTTCACTGGGGATGAAAGAAGGACAATGTTAGAAGTTACGGTTAAATGAGTGTCACGTACCAGGAACCGGGCTAAAGAGCTTTACAAACATCCTTGCACTTAAGTTTCATAAGATTCCTATAAGGAAAGTATAGTCATGTTCATTGTAGGGGGAGGAAACTAAGGTTCAGAGAATTTTTGGCCTTGTCCATGATCTCAAGGTAATGACAGCGTGGGTTTTGAACATCAGGAGCTTTGGAGTGTGAGCTCTGAATCACCATGTTGTACTCCTCTCCTTTTCCTTGCTTTTTTCTTTCCTTACTCCTTTCCACTGTCTTTCTTTTCTCCTTTTCTCCCCTTTTTTCTTTTCTCCCTTCTTTCTCTCCCTCCTGTATCAATCAGGGAAATCCAGCCAGTGTTTTGGGAGTGCTTACTGGAGGCCAATGACTCGGCTGGGTTCCCAAGGAGATGCAAAGATGGAGAAGACACATAGGTGTCAACTGAGAAGGCCTTGAAAAAAGCTCCTTGAGGAGGGTAGATTGGGGTTGGGGCAGTGAACCTGTCCTTTATTGGGTGGGTTCTTAATCCTGTTTTGGTATGTGCCCTCTCTCCTTTGGTTTCCAAATGAGGTGCTCCCAAACTTCTGAGTCTCATATTCTAGATAATCAAGAAGACAAAGGGAAGCAGTGATGGTACCTGCTGTGAATTTTTTTTTTTTTTGGCTTCCTGGTTGTGACTAATACCATAAGTTTAAGTTAGAAATATGAAAGAATGGAATTGGTTTTATTTGTTCAGAGATGATATGACCCAAGTCTGAATAATTAGAGATCTTCTTTGAACTTTATTGGCATTATTTCTGTTTCCCTTGGGACAAGGGTTTATAAGGACCCTTAGGCTTAGGGCTGCCTGTAACCATCTTGCTACTATATGGAGAATACTAGTCTGAAAATGAAGTTCTAGAACTGAGAGTGAGAAAGAGAAGATTTCTAAAGACAAGCACTGGAATGCTGGATCTAGCTATGCCTGAAGCCATCTGTTAGTTATATGAGGCAATAAATTCTTAGTTTTGCTTAAGATGGTGAGAATTGGGTTTCAGTCATTTACAAATGAAAGATTCTAAGCAGGTGCAGATAGATGGACACACAGGGAGCTGGGGAGGTAGGACGGCTGGACAAAAGCTGGCCAGAGAGAGAAGTCTGGACAGGAATCATCCCAAGTTTGGACAGTCTTGCTCACTGAGTATACCCAGCCCCTAGAATACTGCTTGGCACATAATAGATACTCAATAATTACTAATAGAAGAGATAGAATTCAGGTTGGATCAGGCAAATTGCGTGTCTTAATTTTGCCGTCTTAAGATTAGAGAGTTGTATCGGTATGTTTAACCACTTGCCACACTTTTATATATAATATTTCCTTCTGTTTCCTCCTGTATTTTAGCAGTCCTTTGAAAAAATTCAAGCTTGTCTTTCATGCCAAAGGGGCAAAAGAGAGAAGATTTATCTAGGTCTGGGTTGAAAAGAGGACACAGATGCCCTTGGAGGTTGGACATGATAGATGAGGTAAGGGAATGGTTTTCCCAGCACCATGATCTGAAGCTGCAGGGAGAGGGTCTGCGAGCAGGGAGCTTTCCCTCCCTCCTGCCCATTGTTTCTTGTCTCTCCAGTGGAGGGTTTTGTGTCATCAGTAAGTTTGGTAGGTTGGATTGGCTCCCTCAGTCACTTGTAAATCTTTTTCTTTCTCCTCCTTTTCCTTCTTTTCTGCTTCTCTTTCTTCTTCTTCTTCTTCTTTTTTGTTGCAGTTTTGGCAGGGGCCAGGTTCGAACCTACCACCCTTGGTATGTGGGGCTGGCGCCCTACCCACTGAGCCGCAGGCACCACCCAACTTCTCTTTCTTCTTTATGCTATTCCTGTTTTTAATGAGTAGTGCCCCTACCTCACTCTCTTTTTTATCTTCTTTCATTTTGCCCAACTGTTGTTCCTCAGTCACTGTTCCTCAAGCTACGTGACTTTCAAGGGCTATCCTCCTGGTCACCTTTCCTCGAGCTCACCCCCAGCTGTACAGCCTCTCTGCCTGGCCCTTATTTCATGTCTTGGGTATGGTACAAACAACATGCACCTGGAGGAACATGCCACAAACCAAAGGACAGATCCCTTGGAGAGGGGACTAGAGTCTGCCAACTGTAAAGCAAGTTGGACTTGATCATGGTCAGAGTGTTCTGCACAATTTGCCACCAGCTGACTTAATAAAGGTTACCACCATCCACCCATTAGATGATTAGCTGGGGTGGTGTGAACGAGCACAAAGGAAAGTTCAGTGGATCTAGAGATCAGAGAAGGGTTAAGACATAGAGAAATAGTGGAGTCATTGGAGCCTCTTCTTCAGAAGGCTAGATCTTGGCCTTTTTGTATCTTGGTTTCTTTCTCTGTAAATACAGGTAATTATCATACTTACCCAGCAGGAGATGTGTAAGGATTAGAAAGAGATAGTATATTTAAAGTACTTCCTTAATAATGACTGATCATTTTGGGCCTACTCTCACAGCTATAGAAACAAAGCATAATTTCACAAGAAATTATGAAATTTCTCTACCCCTCGTTTTCATGAAGAAGAAATTGCTTACAAACCAATTTCTACTACTGTGAGATCTATAATAGTTTCTCGGCCTTAAAGCAGGAGTCATAAACTCAGAAGCCTATTGAGGCCAGATAGATAATGTAAATGGGAGAAATTGGTTGGGTTTACTCATTTACATAGTGCAATATGGAGCAGTGGGGACCGCGGCAAAGTAGAGTACACATGGTTCCTCCAACGTGGCAATGTTGTTCAACTTTAGCCAATCATTTCCTTTTGGATTGTAGGCCTAAAAGTGTCAGATATTTTATTTCTTCTCAAGAAACAGGAGCTTCTGAATTTTTAAAAGTGATATTTGCTGAATTTTATAATGTAAATTCATTCCGATTAGGCTCACGTGATCATTTATGCAGTCATGATAAAAAATGACAGCAATGACAATAGCCATGAGACATTTTCATGAACCAGACAGGCATCTCTGGAGGTGGGACATATTCTACCTCTAGGCTGTCTCTCTGGCTTCTCTATTAAGACCCTTTTTGCATATAGAAGCTTCTTTGCTAGTTGGTAAAAATTTGATCATCTCATCGAGCACTTAGCATGACAACATGTTCTACAGGGAAGTTGGAGGTCATGGAAAAGTCATATTGCACCACATGTTTCTTGTGCCTCTCCTAACTGCACTCCCCCTGCCTCCTTCTCCATCATTTCAGTGGCAACTAAATTCTCTTTGTCTTACATAAATTTTCTAAGTTCCCTTCTTTGATGTTTTGGCACCTGCTGACATGCATGAGACTCATCAATCATACAATGGCCTCTCAAGACATTTTTCTATTAAGGCTTGTCCTTCCTCTGAAAAGAATCCACTGACCAGCGGTTCAGAGGGAAAAGAAATTCCTCCTGAATGAACTAACTAAAGGAAACCATGGTTTAATACGGTGCCCAAGGATGTGGTCCATGTGTTGAATACCTCACAATATGGAAGGGGGGTGGCACCGAACCTGCAGGGGACTTCTGTCTCCAGGAACACCTGATGCCCTGTGCCATCCACAGTGGCCCCACAAACACTGGTTGAGACAAACTATAGCACGTGGTTTGTCAGGCTTCTGTGTGTAAAGGGATCGTCTAAAAATCTTTGCAGAATGGTGGACCTAGAACACAAGACTCGGGGTGACAGCAGAGAAGATGGACTATGGTGGTAACAGGCCTGAACTTGGAACCCCACATCTCTCACATGCAAATTGACTGAAAATTATTCATTCTCTTTAAGCCTCAGTTTCCCCATCTACTAATAGGGGCTCACAATACCTTTTCTCAGGGATGTTGAGGATGAAATAGAAATCTATGTGGAAAGCCCCTGTATGCTGCAGACACTACAGGATGCAAGTCTCCTTCTTTCTTAAATCCTACTCATTCTCCAAGGTTCAGAATTGGCATCGCGTCCCTCAGGATCCCTTCATTCCTTCCATGCTGGGTTAGGTATCCCCTGATTCTCTGCACCTAGATTTCCCGTGTATAATTGCATCACCCTTATTGCAGAATATTGAATGGCCTGTTTTTGTTTCTGGATCTCCTTGAAAGCTAGGACCATCTCACACTGATCTTTGTCTCTCCAGCTCCTGTGTGCATGGCAAGAACTCAGCAGTTGTTTGTTAACTAGGGGCTCTGACGTTAAGACAATATTATCTTCAGTAACCATGTAAATTTGCAGTTTAGAAAAGAAAAGTTCTAAGATACATATTTCTGAAAAAGTTTTATATACACACACGCACGATTTATTACCCAATATCAGTGCTTGGTCAAGCTCTGTCCTTTATGGAGGGTTTTAACAAAGGCAAGGCCTGGATTTTAACCTGATATCAACCCGAATGTTGGGTCAGGAGCTCAGAGAGAGAGAATCCAGTGGGAAGGAGAATGCCTCTTTTTCTTATGGAAAGTGTTTGAGGGGTGGCAATTAAAGACCCAGGGTACTTGAAAGTGTCTCTTCCAATCTGAAAATAAACTGAACTTTCTGAACTGCTTTTGGAAAACCAAGGCTTGGAGGATTTTTTTGACTTTCATCCCTCCTGCGTCAGCATTTGGAAGAGATACAGGGAACAATTAACAATTAAAAGAAACCAACTGTATGAACAATCAGTAGATGGGGGGCTGGGGGCAGAGCGAAAGACTAATGATTGTAACTTTTTAATTGTGTGAAGCCTAAAGAATTATGGAATTACCTAGAACTTAAGCTTTTCATCTTTTTTTTATTTGATCTCTAGCCAAGTAACTACTGTAGAATAATTTAATATTCTCTGAGTCTTCAATAATAAGGCTCGCAATGTGATAGTTAAATGCACTTAAAATTTTGATGAGATCATTAATAATATCTCTTGTCAGTGACTTAACTCAGCTTAATAATAACTTCCTTGTGACTTTCGTCAAATAGGTTTTCCTGGGGATATTAATTTCCAAAAGTTTATGGATGTCCTTCAATTGTTAGCCAGCGACAGAAATAACTTTTTTTTTTTTTTTTTTTGCTGTGGCATGTTTTGAGGTTTTACCCTTACTTCTAAGAAAAAGGCGATAATTGTGTAAACCAACTACTCATCTGTGTTTGGCATCAAGCTTTAACCTAAAACCTGAAGTCATATTTTTTAAAAAGACTCGTTTCATGCAATTTTCACAATAGCGGCATGCCAACACCAACTATGCTAAAATGGCAGCCTGTTATTTTACAAGTTATATAAGTCTAATAGAGGAGGGGAAAAAAATTCCTCTCCCTGCCTCTCTTCGGGAACAGTTTCTTAGAATTTTCCTGACTAATACCAACTCGCGTCAGTGTGCTCATTTCTCATCCTCTGCAGCTCACACCACACAACCAATCCAAACCCACTTCCATTCCAGAGCCAGCCTGAGTCTTCAAAGCCATCTGTGTTTGTAGCTGCTCCCTGGTGGGAGGATAATCTTGGGACAGGTTCAGCACAGAGTGGTTCGTCAAATTCTAGAACTATCAAGCCATGGGGAACCCTCTGGAATTAGAAGGAAGCATGTGAGGGGGGGAAAGAAAAGAGAGAGGGGGAGAGAATTCCTTTATATATTAAATAGTGTTCATTCAGGATTTGTCACTTTTGGTAGAAACCTGGCTCAGGGCAGGGTCTCTTGCTTGTTGTGCAATGAATGAATGAATGAATGAATGCTGTAAGTAGGGCCAAATGGGGTTTGGATACACTTACAGATGGTGTATTGAATTCAAGGGGAATTCAATTCTTTTAAGTTTTGGCCCCTCGACTTTCTTTTCCTGTCCTCTTCATCCTCCTTTTCCTCTTCTGATTATGGAAATTACTGGAAAGAGTGACCCCTGCCCCTGAACTCAGGAGAATCTCTTCTGTAGTTATGTAAAATGTCCACTCATGTTTTTTGAGAATTCCAAAAAAAAAAAAAAAAAAAAAAGGTAGAACTTTCTATATGATCCTCAAGGTCCTTTTTCCCTCCAAAGGCCTCTTATTACGTTGAGTGAAAGGTTAGGTTAAAGGACAATCCTTTTCTAGGCCTGCTGGGAGACAGAACATGTTCAGAAATAGGGAAACAATGGTACAAATGAGCATGTGCTACAATCCAAACAGCGAGTGTGTCTAGATGCTGCAGCCCCGAGACACGAGGTTCTTTTACCCATCGGAGGGATAGCCTGGCCTGCATTCCTGTTTCCCTCTCTTCTGCTCTTCCAGGCCATCTTTTCGCAACTTCTCCCTTTCCCTGTGATATCTCAGAAGTGAACTCAGACCTTTTCTATTTGACAAACACTAACGGGGTCATTCGAGCTAAGTCTTATTTCAGCTATTGTCCAGCATTCTTCATTCTGTATCACCCCAATCTCAGCAGTCCCTCACTTCCACTTCTCGTCTCCCTCTCATTCCTCAGTCCTCTCTGGTCTCAGCTTCACCACCCCGTACCCCAGGAATCAACTGTGGCCCCACACCAGCTGAGCTCTCGGGCAGAGGCATCCAGGCCTTGGCTTTGTTACATGGACCACTCCTTTGTCACCACCCCAATGATGAATCATGATTTTTCGATATTCTTTGCTCTCTTGGTTCTCTGCTCTCCTTCTCTACCTACTTTTCTCACCAGTCCCACTGTCTCCTTTGTGAAATCCTCTTCCCTTTGTCTCTGTCTCAGATGCTGGTACTTGTCCCTTTTTGAGTCCAGTGCTCCTCTCAATTTATGTTTTCTTAGGGCAATTATATTTATCCTTATGATTTTATCCAGAATGTATGCATTTCTGCCTTGTACAACTCTACTTTTCCTGACTATCCAACTAATTTGTTCAACTGTCCGCTCACAGGGCAGTTTGATATTAGTGCCCATTACCTGGAGATTTTCAAGGACCTACCACCAATGCCCCTGAGACCTGAACCAAACAGTAATGAACTCCCCAAACACAAAAACAACCCTGAAGGCAAACTTAATAAGTGTTATTTAAAGTACAATATTATGTCAATTTCATTGCAAAAGTAGATTTACTATTTAAAAATGTTTAATTTCTAGACAATTGGAAAAAACCAGAACCATTCAAAAACTAAACTGCAAAAAAATTTCAAAACTAAGAATTATAAAAATCCTTTCAAAATTTTACTGCAAAGTTGTATTTAATGTGGGATGTGGGAACATTTCAATATGTTTGCTATGATGTGGGATGGGGCTTCCAAAAATAAGAATGTCAGGCCTTTGAAGGCCTTATAAACAGCACCCCTCTCCTGTATTATCTCCATCTGGATATTCCACAGGCATCTGAAGCTTCTCATGTCCAAGGCCAAGTGCATCTTCTTCCCTCTCTGGTATTCCCTGTTTTAGTTGGCTTCACCCAATCACCCAAGCTGGAAGTCATCCTTGCCTTTTTGATCTTACTCAAGTCTCCTCAAATCCCCCCATTCAGGCAATTGCTACACTGATTTTTCTCCTAACTGTGTATTGAATCCATTCATTTCTTCCCTTTCTCACCGATGCTCTAGCTCATGTCCTGCTCACTCTTCACCTTGCCCTTTATAGTACTGTTGCGAGGGGTCTCCTTGCATCTGCTCTGTCTGCTCTCTCCTTCTAATTGTCTTAAAATTCAAACAAAGACCTGTCAGTCCTGCTTAAAATGCTTTGGGGGCTTGCTCATGATTGTGAAAGAAATCTGAGCTCTGTAGCAGAATACACAAAGACCTGGTGACCTGCTGTCACCTGGGTCTCCAACCTTATCTCTCACCAGTCCTTGCCTGGCATTTGGTCCTTGACTACAATTGAACCTTGAACAACAGGGGTTTGAACTAGGCAGGTCTGCTTATATGTGGAGTTTCTTTCAAACAAACATGGGTAGAAAGTACAAATAAACCAAACCTGCATAAGTGGAGGGCCAACTTTGCATACACAGGTTGACTGTGGGACTTGTGTGGGTATGGACTTGAGTATACATGCATGAGATGGGAGGTCCTGGAAACATTTTCCCATAGGTACCACGGGGTGACTTTGCCTTCTGGTCAGCGTCACAGCACTCCTGGTGTCTGGGTTTGCTCATAATGACCTCCATGCCTGGAAAGCACCTTCTCACCTTTCTCACTTAGCTTCTGTTTAATCATTAAGATTCAGCTCAGGTGTTTCCTGTTTAAGGCCACCATCCAAGAACAAACCTGGATGGAATTCTATCCCCCAGCATCGTTCTCTACTGCAGACTTACCACACTGCAACAATTTTATTCACATGTCCTTCCCTGCCCCCTCATCAGAATGTCTCTAGATGGCAGGGATGCTCCCATTCTTATCTCCAAATTGCCATGCCATACTCAAGAAGGGAGTCAGCTTTTAAGTCAGTCTTCCATTATGGTTTCTCAGGATAAAACCTAAAGATGCCCTGCCCAGCAATTTGTCTAAACGGCTCCTATCATGGGATTCTTCAAGGTTTAAATGAGAATGGTGATCACAACTAGTCTGTCACGATAACACAAACACAATCACATGTGACCTTGGAAGCTATGTCTTAGATATCAATGTCCAATTACTTCTCCCTAAGAATTTGCAAAGTCCTCTTGACTAGTTAATAGCTAGGGAACTGTCTCTGTTCAGTTCTGGTTCTGATTTTTATAACTTCACTCACTTCTGCTGATACTTTTACGGGATCTTACATCCTTATGATTTCTGGTGATTTCATGTAAAAAATAATTCTCTCTGGGTACCAAGATCTTTATTAAAAAGAAGCCTTGGCTTAGTGCCCATAGCTCAGTGAGTAGGGTGCTGGGCACATACACCAAGGTTGGTGGGTTGGAGTCTGGCCAGGGCCTGCTAACCAACAACAACTGCAACCAAAACAAAGAACCAGGTGTTGTGGTGGGTGCTTATAGTCCCTGGGAGGCTGAGGCAAGAGAATTGCTTAAGCCCAAGAGTTTGAGGTTGCTGTGAGCTGTAATGCCACAGCATTCTACTAAGGGTGACATAGTGAGATTCTATCTCAAAAAAGAAGCCTATTCTCTTTGTCTTTATTGCTCAATGTCCAAGCTTGAAACAGTCTTCGCTATATCCATTTAAGGAGATTGCTTTCTCTGGTGCTCTGCCAAACATTCTCTAACAGGTCTCGATTCTCTGGGGCCTTTGCATCTGCTGTCCCATCCTGACCACAGCAGAAAGTCAGCATGGCAGGTGAGAAAATGTGAGGAGACAGATCTGTCTTCTAATGGCCGCTTCAGTAGGCTTGCTGAATGTAAGGGAGAGGGGGAGAAAAACCATACAGAATACCCAATTAAATTTAAATTTTGGGATTAAAAAAAGACTTTTTTTTTTTAGTATAAGTTTGCCCTATGAAGAAGCAATATTTGGGACATAACACTAAAAAAAATGTTTATCTGAAATTCAAATGTAGTTGGCATCCTGTATTTTATCTGGCAGCCCTACTCTGAGATTGTACTCTCAGACCCTCATACACTTCTTTGTAGAAGAAATATCTTCACTCCCACTTTTCCTAAAGCAAAAAAGCCCTCTTGCTCTGTCTTCGATTTCTTTACGTGAAACATGGGCCCATGAAATAGTTATGTTCTTCTTAACTCTTTGATTAGAAAACATCCCAATTACACTGATACTTAGCATCTGGCCTGAGACCTATATTTAAGGGAGTCAAGGGTACTTTGTTCTGTGGGGAACCAATTGCTATTCTGTTTGCAAAGGTCTATGCTACTGAGGGAATTTTCTAGGTGCTCTAGTCTAGAGAGTTTGCAGAGAGAGAGAATGGCTTTGAGAAAAACCTAAGAGCAAGAGGGAGATTCTCCCAGATTAAAAAAAAAAAAAAAGGAAAACATTTCTCAGGCAGTAGGAAAGGGACAGAGGTTTGTGGTTTCTTGAGTAGTGGAAGTATCCTTCTCTTCGCCATCACTCCCTGGCAGTGCTCCAAGGAGGTGGCTACATTAGGAAGAGACAGTGGGTAGAAGAGGCTGAGAGTCAACTCTGGGCTCCCCTGAGTTGCGTCATAATCCCATAGCCTGAAAGAGCCATCTGAAGAGAAAACACAAATTGGCTGATTGATTTCTGAAGTGATTGGTGAAGAAAGGAGACTCCCCATTTCAGGACCCTACTTACCACCCTGGTGTTGCTGTAAGCATGTTGCCATTAGGGTCTCACGGTAAAGCAATGTTGTGAAGAATAAGCATGCTTATTGAAATTGTGTCTTAAATAAAGGTGACCATCTGGTCACTCAGGTAAAATGGCGAGCTTCTTTATTTGAGGCAGGTTTATATAGAGAATCTTATGCATGTGTACTATACAGCAATGACCTCGTGAACATTCATTACAATCCCTCTGCACATGCGCATTGGACATTAATGAAGTCAGTAGCTCCAACCTAGTAATCTGATAATCCACCCAACATATACCTTTAAGCATAACCCTTTCAACATAACCCGGTTTAACATAACTTAACGAAGAACATGTTGTCAGTCATTAACTTTCTTTGTTCTTATCTGATGAAGGCTGAGATGATGGAGGAACAAGGTAGATTGAATATCTGCCCTTGCTGGCTTTGCTGCTTGGAGGCTGTTACTTTGAATCTTTAAGCAAGGCATAAAGAAACTTCTTGGGCATGCAGGAATTTGTGTGCAAACCTCTGCTCCCATGTAGGCCTTAAGTCAGGGGGTTTTTGCTGGAATCTTTTATAAGGAATTTTTAGGCTGGACTTCTCAAAAGCCTTTCACGATCCCAGGTTTCATATGTGCCATTAGATACCTCTTCTCTTGAGATCCCCGCACATTTCCATTCCTGGACCCGTCAGCAACAGATTGGGAAAGGTTACTGATAGGTATCTGGCCAGTTTTCCAAAGGGCTTTTTTATTGGCCTTATAAAGTCAACCTTAATTCCTTAACGCAGCCTGGACATCTCTGGAAAGGCCATTCCAGCCAGAGCCTTGGTCAAGTTAGGCCTGCAACCAACCCTGCCATATGGGATTCCACCTCAGTTCCTCACAAGTATGCTTGCATAAAATCTTTTCACTGCTCTCTCTCAAATGGCTTTTTTGGCCAGAAGCATATAGGCCTTTCACCTATACCCTGGAAACCACATAGTGCCAGGCATGAGGGGACATTCCAAATGACCATTGTTGAATACTCCAACTGTATAGAGTAACGCGTTCTCAGAATTGAAATCAGTTAATTTTTTTTGAGACAGAGCCTCAAGCTATCCCCCTGGGTAGAGTGCCATGGCATCACAACAGCAACCTCCAACTCCTGGGCTTATTTGCTCACTGAGGCCAAGACTTATAACTCTCTTTCTAGCCCATTATCCTCTTTTTCCATGGTGACAGAATTATGGATAGGCATATGGCTGCCTAACTACCTGTATTTCCCAGCCTCCCTTGTGTGTGACCATGTGATTCAGTCTTACCATATAGGATATGGGGACAAATGATGGTTGCCTCTTCTATTTCTCTGACCTATGGTAGCCAAATTGGACCAAGTGTAAACGGGTGCTCACCACACAGAGCCTAGGTAACAACGCCTCAAGGAATAGCAGAAGGTAAGTAGTAGAGCAACCCTCCAACCTGAACACTTACACAAGAAAAATATTCAATCTTTTTTAAACTACTGGCTTATTCTGGTCCTCCTTGTTACAACAACCTAACCTCACCCAAACTCACTACTGCATTTCTGGACTCTAATAAAACATCTATCACAGACAGGGGCGCAACATGTACAATAGAACCTCTATAGTTGACCATTTCCTCACGTTGACCACCTCCTTAAGTTGACCTAATTTTCACACACTGGACATGTACCTCAGTGTTTGGGGACAAAAACCTAACAGGATCAGGAGAGAATGTGAGGTGAAGCAAGACATATGTGTAAATAAATCGTTAGCATCTTGCCGGGAAGGAGATCATAGAAATGAAATCACAGGGGAGGAGGAGGAGGCAGTGGGTGTGGTCAGCAGAGGGAGATGCACTCAGACCCAGGTGTCTGCACATCGTCATGTGTACCGTGATGAGAGAAGCAAAGCACGTCTGGTTCTCTGATTCTAAAGCTCATGTACTTAATCTCTATGCGAGACCATCTCCCGTAATCACATTAAAAAGGAAGTGAGTGAATGTGTTTATTAATTTTGAAATAGACTTCACATGTGATTTTTTTTTTCCAGAAAAAGCTAGTATGCTGTACCAATGTAAAAGCATGTGAAAGTGGCCCTCCATGCTGGGGTCACACCATCAATTTCTTTATCTTCATCTTGTCACCTCACTCGTCACATAGAGAAAAAGGTAATTCAGGGAGTTACAGGGATCTCCGCTGCAGTGCAATACTTTTGCTCCTAGGATGTCTGTTTTTGAACCAAGATTTTGGCTTCAGTCTTCTTTAGTTATGTGACATCTGTGCTTGGGTAGTTCTGAAAGCCAAAAAGTTGCCTCATCATTCGAGAATTGGATTCTGTATATGAACAGTCAAGCCCTAGTCAAAATAGAAATAAAAACTGTGTTTACATACACGGTGACATTAAACTAGTCACTTAGTCATTTATCCTGCAAACATTTATCGATCTTTCACTCTCTCGTGTAAGCACTGTGCTAGACGCCGGTGATACGGAATGAAGAAGGCACAGCCCCTGTCTCCAGCTCTTAAGAGTGGGGTCAGGAAGAAAAACTAATAGCACTAGATGGCGGAGAACAGACTAAATGCAATGTTGGTGACACTGCAAACTTCCCTGGTACTTTCATGAGTGGAAGCGATTTCTGTGTGTGTGCGGTCTAACTGTATCTAATGGGGTGGTAAGATTGGGGCTGAGTCCTGGGGCTGATTAGGATACACCTGGCAGAGGTTACAGCATAGGCAAAAGCACAGTGGTACATTGGTTTGGCTGATGATAATGAATTTCCAAGCGAGATGAAAACACTGAAAATGCAAATAGGTGGTGAGGAGGGTGAGAGGCAGAAGACAATTGTTGGGAAAGCAGCAAGAGCTGAGACTGGACACGTATGTTGTCCCAGATCATCCATCCATCCATCCATCCATCCATCCATCCATCCATCCATCCCTCCACCCACCCACCCACCTAGCAATTATTTTTGAAAGCCTATTGTGTCCTAGAGACCTGTGGTCATTGTTAAGGACACAGTGATGAGAAAACAGACAAAATCCCTGCCCACACAGAGCTTTTACTCCAGTGAATGAGGATAGCAGCTGCCCTGCTAAGTTAGGAATGTGAATTTTTAAGAACTGTAGTAAGGTGACCAGATCAGTGTTATGGAAAGACACCATCCTAAGGTCACTTGGCAGGCAGGCTTGTGAAGGGAGAAAGGAGAGGCAGGGATGTTACTGAGAGGCTGGTGCTGGATCTTCATAAGGCATGATGGGAAGTGAGGTTAGGACAGCATTGGACTGTTTATGACTATTTCATTCATTCATTTAGGAAGCGTTTATTGAAAAGCATCAGTAAAGAACATGGGGTTTGGCTCTGCCATTGATTATTTGTGCAACCTTGGAAAAGTTATTCCATTTTCTGCCAAGGTATTCTCATCTCTAAAATGGACCTAACAGTATCTACTTCTACTGACTTGAATAACGTCCCACAAAATTAGTATTCAGCCAGTATCTGTGAATGTAACCTAACTTGAAAATAGAGCCTTTCCAGATGTAATTAAATTAAGATGAGGTCATACTGGACCAAGGTGGCCCTTAATCCAATGATGGGTATTCTTAGAAGAAAACAGAGACACAGGGAAGCACCATCTGACAATGGAAGGAGAGACTAGGGTGATGTAGCCGCAAGCAAAGGTAAGCTGGGGTGGCTAGCTACCACCAGAAGCTGGAAGAGATGAAGAAAGATTTCCTTGTGCAGATTCCAGACTGAGCATGGCCCTGCTGACACCCAGACTTGGACCTCCAGCCTTCAGTCTGGCCTCCAACTTCAGAGCTGTGAGAGAATAAATGCTGATGGATTGTTAAAGTGTGTAAAGTGCTTAGAACAGTGCCTACCATATAGTATATGCTCAATTGAATATACAGCATTATTAAATTGTGCCCAGCCACTATTCTGCACAGTCACCTGGCCAGGCTCACCACATTAGGGAAATATCCTGTTGAAACAATTACTGTTAATTATGTGCCAGCGGGTGCCTGGGAGAGTATAAGTGATGGTGGGCTATCGTACCATCAAGCAAATCCTTTGGGGGAGCTTGTCCATGTCACTGGGTGCCAAGAGCTTCAGAAGTCAATGTCAACGCTCTCTTGGCACACTTCTGTCTCCTCCTGGCCATGAAGGCTTCTCTTCTGCTGCCTCGACCTGATTCACTAAGGAAAGCAACCGCATTGGTTTGCTGGGCCTGCCTCATGAGAAACTACAGAAATGTATCTCCTCACAGTTCCAGAGGCCACAAATCTAAGATCAAGATGTCAAAGGATTGATTCCTCCTCTCTGTCTTAAAGACGGTCATCTCCTTTCTGTGCCTTTCATGGCTTTTCCCGTGTGTGTGTGGATGATACGTGGTCCTGGTATCACTTTTTTGTGTCTAATTTTTCTCTTCTTAGGAGAACACCAGTGGATGAGATGAGGAACCATCCTAATGGCCTCATTTTAACTTAATTCTCTCAAGGCACAAACACAGACTCATTCAAAGGTGCTGGGGCTTAGGGCTTCAGTGTATAAATTTTGGGAAGACACAATTTAGCATTCAGGTCATAACAGCAGTGCCAGGACAGGTGGAATACTGAGGCTCAGAGGTTGATTTGAAGCTGTTTGATCATCTTATGGAGGCCTCATAGCGCAGGAAGGCCAGTGTTGATGATCTCAGGTCCTCTCTCTGGATTGGCAGGAAGTGGGATGTGAGGCAGGATGGGGCCTCCGTGTGGTTTCTGATGGGATGGGGGTGGGACACCAGAGCCCTGGTAAGAGTTGGGACCCTGACCACACTCCTTGCTGTAATTGCCTGTTTCTACATCTGCAGCCCCCTTAGACTGTTATTTTCTGGAGAACAGAGACCATTTCTATCTTGTTCATCTTCAAATTCCCCAATGCCTAGCACATAGTTGGCATATTTGTGGAGTGAATGATTCACTTTGGCAGCTTCTTTCCTGTGTGAAAATTACTTTGTGTATAATGCAAATGAATTTGCATCTAGAAACCTTTAGTCTTCTCTTTTCTTGATCTTAAAGACATCTACTTTTTTACCTTTGGAAACAGCTGATGCTCACAGACAGAAGGGCTGTGTATTGGGGGTCTACTGCTCTCCAGGCACTAAGGACTTCACAAGCATCTCATTTAATCCTCCCGGTAGCCCAGGGAGGTGACTGTCCTGGATTCATTGTAATAGGTGCAAAATCCTCCACTCAGAGAGGGGAGCTCTCTACCCCTGGTGGCACAGTTGGTAAGTGACTGCAGGATGGGGTTGGAAACTGGTCTCTCTGCTCGTAAAGCTCAGGCCTCTCGCTGCCTACACCTTACTGCCTCATAAACAGCATTCCTGACTCCAATTTGACAATGCCTGTGGCTCTTCAGGATGGGTTTCCAAGGACAGTCAGATCTCTAGCTGTTCAGACCAAGTGACTCTGGAAAAATTGAAGGCTTGGCTCATGAATGAACCAAAAGATGATATACATTGTTAAGCCAAGTAACAGTTAAAAATTTTTTTAAAAACCCTTTGTTTAGAACTCATGGTGCTGGGGAGGAAATCTCCAAGTGGCCCTAGGCTTGGTCTCCCCTTCTGTTTCTTTTAGCATTTGGTATTCTGTGGGGGTTGGATGGTGTCTAGGTCCACAAATTGAGATTAAAAAAAAAAATCACAAAAGGAGATTGGTTTGTCTTTTCTTCATCAACTAAGCTTGAACTGTAAGATTTTTCTTTCTCTTCTTTTTTCCTTTTTTTTTTTTTTTTTTTTTTTTAAAGCCAATTTGACTTATTGTCTTAGTACTGTGGAGACACAGCCCTGGTGACACCCTGTGATGGGTTTGGTATTCTTCAACATCTAAACACAGTGAGGGTGACTTAAGGACAGAGTTTCAGCTTTGCTTCTGACTCCCCATGGTTTTGTGGGTTGAAGTTAATGTTATTTGAAAGTTTTTGTATGTGTGTGGTTGAATATATACTATAACTTTTTCTTTTGTGACAACAAGATTTATACTGGCGGTGCCTCTCATACCGCTGGAAACTGGAATGAAACCTACAATGTGAGCCCCTGAGAGTTTTAAAAAGACAGCAGCCGTTATTCGGCAGTGATGGCTTCAGGCTGCCCTGAAGCCTAGTTAGAGACTTGTGCTCTGTCCTGGCTCACATGTGAAGTCAGCGTGCAAACAGCCTGTCAGCTATTTAATACAGCACATATGCACTTACACGAATTCGCCACCTTCTCCTTAATTAACATTTCTTCAGCAAGTAAGACTTCAGGGAGAAAGAAAATGATCCGATGGAATTGTATTAAATACCAATTTGCTTCCCAAGTTTCTAATGCTTTTTTTTTTTTTTATCCCACTTTAGATGACTTGGCCTGAACAAAGTATAGAGGCTGGCATTTCATTGTGTATATCATTTTGGCTCCAGTGAACTGCTCCCAGTAAAAACGAGCCTGCGAGATGTAGCTGTTTTAAGCAAGGGCTAACAATACGAGCCTTTTATAAATCATAAATCCTCTTAACCTCAAACAATTTGGAGCCACTAACTGTAATCTATAAGGTTTCAACTCACAGGGATTTCATTTCTTCCTGGTGCCTTTCAGGCCATTAGGCAAATATTTATATGAAGTTCTCAGCTATTAAGAGATTTTAATTCCACTGTGTGTGGAATAGAAACTTCTAGTCTATACCTTCTTAGATTTTTTGATATGGGTTTTATGTTTATCCTTTTGTTAAATACTTTTTATAGTTTTGACAACCATCTTATTTAATTTCTTTTGGTTATAATTTTTACTAAACAATCCCTAGAGAGGTGCTATTTTTAATATTTATTTATTTATTTTTTAGATTTAGGGATCTTGCTATGTTGCCCCATCTGATCTTGGGCTCCTGGGCTCAACAATCCTTCTGTTTCAGCTTCCAACTAGCTGGAACTGTAGGCACGTGCCATTGCACTTGGCTTGATATTATTTTTATTATTTTGATAAGATAAATGATGAGGTGGACCAATTATCATTGTATAATTCTTATTTTTGGTGGAATTTTTCTGTACCAGGTGTATTTATGTTCTAGAAATGAATGCCAATTATTACTTGATACAAATTAGGATCCTTTAACACCAGTAATAGTAAAGAACTCTAGAAGACTTGAGCAGATAAAGAATTTATTAGAAGGATATAGGACATTTACAATATAAAAGAGAAAGTTAGAGAATCAGACTCTGGTGGATGGAGGATTCTGGAAGGTCTAGGGAGCTGGGCAGCAGGAGCTATTGAACTGTCCCAAGAGCATTTTCCTGAGAAATGAGGAAACTAGTGGACCCCACCCAATCCTGCTGCTGTCCCTCCGATCAAGACTCACAGTAGTGTCAGAAGGCACGGTCTGATTAGCACACTTGGTCACATGCTGTATCCTTACATAGCAGAGCCCACGGTTGCCCACAAACCCCCAACAATCCATATAAATGGACTCTCCCTAAAAAGAAACAGGACATGGTAAAAGAGGAAGACTGGATACCAGGCAGCCGAAACCAAATGCTACTACTTGCTAAACATAAAGCAAAAATTCCATTTTTTTTCTCAAACCTATGGCAAGAATTCCATGAGGTCCAATAAGTCTCCTTCCAGATTAATTTTTACCTCTGTAAGAGGAATCTGATCATCTAAGATTTAATTCAAAGATGCTATTGTGAAATTCTTTGGCTTCAAAGTGGAGAGCGTCCTGGGAACAATACCCTTGATTCAATTCCACACTGTAAGTCAGGCAGTTTAGAAGAATGGCAAGGATCGTCCTCCAAGCCCTAATGAAAGTTAATGACCGAGAGCTGGGCTACATGCTTCTAGATGGTCACTTCTTACGAGCTATTTAACTTTTACAGCTTTATTAAATGTTTTATGGCAAGGTTTATTTCATGTTTTATTACAGCTTTGTAGGATGGCCACCTTTGGCCAAGAAGCCTGACAGATGAGCACAAATGTTTTGCAAATACTGTGGGTAAGCCAGTTTCTGGGTAAAATCATGTTTCATTTTGACAATTCGTGGGGGCGGGTGGGAGGGGTTCTCTTTAGTGAAGCACAGCAGAGCTGTGGCCTGTCCTACAAAGCTGGAAAGTTCCAGATTGAGCAGCCCATCTGCCGAGGGTCTTGTGCTGCTTCCACTCATGGCAGAAAACAAATGCGAACAGGGACCAGGCAGAAGGAGGAGCCTCAGGGCATAACAACCTGCTGTCTTGAGAACTAATCCATTCCTGAGGGTGCAAGAGCTCACTCAGGGCTGTGATATAGCTCTAATCTACTCACGAGGGATCTGTCCCCATGACCCAACACCTCCCTCTCGGCCCTGTCTCCCCACACTGCTATGCTGGCCATTAAGCTTCAGCATGACTTTCAGTGGGGACAAACCACAGCAGCCTTTCAGACATTCTGAGCTTCAGGTTCCTCGAGTGATAATAGTCACCCCTTAGTGTAGTGAGGATTAAATGAAATGTGACAATATATCATGTGTCTATCACAGTCTTTGCCATATACTACGTATTAAGCTCTCAATTAATGATAGGACTTATGTTATTTTATACTCTAAAAAACGCCAGATATTACACAAAGCCAAACTGTCCAAAGCACATATTTGGGGTGCTTCTACCAAAAAAAAAAAAAAAAAAAGGCATTTCAGCTTAATTCTTCATTACAACATAAACATTGGAAGGAAAGAAAATTGAATTCTTGATAAAAACTGGAATCTTTTTCCACGGTCCATGAGGCTTTGATTTCCAAATTGTTAGGTAAAAGAAATTTTGCTTTGTATGCTTTTACTAACCTGTTTTTGTGGGAAAACAAACAAAAAAAAGGAAATCGGATAGGTGGGAACCAATCTGGAGATCTGAGCTCTAAAAAGAACAACTTGAAGTAAGACACAGGTGGAAAGAGTATGAAGGAGGCATGAGAAGTAGCACTATAAATTCAGAATGCATACGCTCAGTAGTTCTTAAGTTGACTGTAGGGAAAAAAAAGATGTCTCAAAGATCAGTTGATAACTTGAATGACCTTCGCATCCCACTGCCTGCCAGGCAGTGAGATCTCTCTGATAAGAGTGGAAAATAAATTGGACTTGGGAGTCAGAAGCCTCGGTTTCCTTACATGGAGTTAATACTCATCTAGTAGTCTTATTAAAAGGAGTGAGATATTATATGTAAGGTGCTCAGACCAAGGCTCAGACCACTTAGTAGCAGTCGTGATTTTTGCCCACCTCGTGGGTTTATTGTAAGGGGAAATAGACTCTAAAATATTATGTTTAGTTTTATAACATATATTTAATGTGTATTTGGAGGGTTCCTAACTCAAATGTTCACTTTCATCTCAATGGAGCCTGGATAAAATTTCAAATATTCTTTGTGTTTGCCCACTTCCTCTTCCATTTTCTGCCATGAGCTATAGCAGAAGGCCCTTCCCAGGTGGGCTGCTGAATCTTGAACTTCCCAGCCTCCAGAACTACAGGCCAAATAAAGTTGTCTTTATTATAAATTACCACATTATAGTGACACGTAATGGGCTCAGAAAGAGACAGAGCTGAGTTTCTAGCTTAAGTCTCTGTCCCCATTGTTCAGTGATCTTTCTATTACTCCAGGTGGATTTTCTCTGGGCTGAACGAGGACCCTAAAGATATCCAAGCTCAGCTCATTGGGAAAATTTTCTGAAGTATTATGAAATCTGTGTGGAGGAGACATTTCTGGGTAGGTGCCTTTGATTCGATCCCTTTCTGGCCTTTGACTTGACTGGTAGGAAAGTCTCCCAGCTTATATTCCTACTGTGCTGCCCTCTCCTCCTTCAGCAATCTCAGCCCCTACTGTGAAGTTCAAATAATTCGCCAGGCACATTCAGGATCTGAAAGTTGACATGACTCTTGGTCTCTGTGAAACGTGACATTTTGTGCATGAGTACATATGGATACGTGTATGTTTAGTTATAGGAGTGTGTGGTAGCATGTGGGCAGGTGGAGAGACATGATCCAAAATATGGGTGTACCTGCTGGGTCCATTTAAATTCCTATAGAGATAAGGGAGTAAAATCAAAAGACATGTGTGTTTCTGAATAACGTCTGTGTGTGTAGTAAGTATAAGGGGTGATTAGCAATGTTGTGTGCATATCTGTGCATGGCCTGTGTGTATGTGCAAATACAGAGTGAAGGTATATGTATATTGATGGCATGATTGTGTTCCATGGGACAAAAATATATCTACATCCTAGGCTTAAAGTTTATATATAAGGAAAGCATATGAATTCAAAGAGTTCAAGATACATTTCCTAAAAGGTTAACAGTTTAAATTTACCCCAAACTAATAATATATGACTTCCCTTTCAAGTTAGAAATTCCACTCATACTCAACATTAAGGTAATCTGAAAAAAACGCAAGTGGGGATATAGCAGACCAATTTGGGTACTCCCTTGAGGAATCAGGACAAAAAGGGTGGCCTTGCAGGGCACGGCTGCCATTGAGACAATGCTGGAGCTGCTTAGACTGAGATAATTCTATTTATCTTTCCTCCTTCCTCCAGAATCAGCTAACTCACTAATAATTGTTGAGCCTCGTAAGTATAGCAAGGTGTTAGTTAACTAAGGGAATGGGTAGAGCAAAGAATCAGGAACTGGGTCTGTCAGGGACTATTTTATCTGGAAAATTCACTCTGGATTTCAGTCTTCTCATCTACTACATAGATCTAGGAATATTTGTCCAATCTACTTCTCAGAGTTGTCTGAAGAAAATGAAAAGAATGCAAAACCTTATGAACAGCAAATGTTTAACTTGTAAACCAAAATAAATTGTTGTGATGTTGTTGTCTGGGCACTGAGCTGCTGAAAACATATTTTTCTCGTGGGTTCTCTGCTAACTGTTATAATAAAATGAGCACTTAAGCACAGGAACTGGAAGATTTGAGTTTTAAAGCTACCTTTTCTCTCTTTTTTTAAAGAGAGAGGTGTTTGCTCTGTTGCTCAGGCTAAAGCATAGTGGTATAATAAGCTCACTGAAGCCTAAAACTCCTGGGCTCAAGCAATTCTGAGGGCTACTTTTATCAGCTTTTAGAATAGTAATCAGTAGGCATATCATTTTATTTTTAGAGCCTTAAAAGTGTCCATATCATTAAAATAGGTTTATAATGCTCTAATTAACTTATAAGATTGTTTTAAGGAGTACATGAGATATGAGAGTACATACTTTGTAAGCTTCAAAATACAATGCAAATGATGAGGGTATTAATCAGTATTTATTTTGTGAGCTACTAGCATGATCTATTTTAGTCTTGGTTCATGTCACAAAAGAGAAGGCTGAAGGACTTTGCCAATAAATATACATTTTAATTACCTCCTGTCTCCGAACACAGAATTGAAAGTGGCTGGTGTTTATGGATCCAGATGTGTTATTGTGAACTGGGATTAAGAGGCTCTGTAACAACTCGTGCATCTTAAAAATTAATTGATCACGCAATATACAACAGTTGGCTGGTTAATTAATATTTGAGTAATGACTGTGAGTCGTGCTACCAACCTGCGTGTTTTTGTTTTTGTATCTGCAACTTAACAGCTAGACAGTAATTGATTCATCCATCAAATGTGTATGGAGTTCTTACCTGATTCCAAGTAGAAGATAGATATACAGAGGGATGAAAAATATGTGGCCTCTGTCTTCAAAGAACATTCACTCTAGTTAGGGAACAGAGGAGTAAAAGAAGTGACTGCAACAAGGTACAATAGGTAACAGAGGAATATACAGGTGTTGGTGTTGTGGGGGCAGAGGAATGAGACCCTCGGTCTGCGTAAGTGTCAGGGAAATGGCCCCAGATGTTGTAGTTATGATGGAGCTGTGGTTGGCGGGTTCAGTGAGAATTTGCCATGCAGACAGAGGGAAAGAGAGATCCAGGGTGAAGGGAATGACATAGATAATACAGATGTGGAAGTGTGAAAGTACATTGCACATAGCAGAATTGTAAGGGCACCAATATGACCAGCTAGGATGCATGTGAGACGATAGCTAGAGCATCTCTCCTCAGGTTAGGAGGAATAAGGGCTAATTTATTAAGGACTTGAAATTCTAGACTACAAACTTGAATTCTTTTTTGAACTCAGGGAGATATTAAAGGAATTATAGGCAGGTCAATGACATGATCAAATCTGCATTTTGGAAAAAATCAAATTCACACTACTATCAAACATCGACTACATGGTGCATATGAAGTTCTCACAGGTTAAATATAAACTATCTCAAGGATCCAGATTATCTGGAACATGTAGGAGAAAGCATGCTGGGAACCATACATTTTTGTCCTTGATTTGGTTTACAGAATAAGTTGAAAAGAATTCAGGGAGAGGAAAATTATTTCTCAGTCCATTAGAGAAACAAAAGATAAAGGTCTGGTAGATGAGAGTGTTTGGACAAGGATTTATTCATATCAACTCCCCCTCTCCTCCTAGTATTTTGATGGGAGAACCCTTTAAGGATGTGGACAAATGAAGTCATATATCCTATTAGCAAATATTATAGGTCTCTTCTCCTTTTTGAAGAAGAAAATAGAGGCTAGTGCTGTGGCTTCAAGCTTAGTACTTTGGGAGGCCATAGTGGGAAGATGACTCGAGGCCAAGAGCTCAAGACCAGACCAGGCAGCATAGCAGTTTGATTACTTTATTTAACCGTGCTTCTTTCTTTATTTCCCCATTTTCAGAATGAGGGAATGATGTGTGTTTTGCTCTGCTCAAACGGAATAGGAACCATGACGAACACATGATCCAAACTTGGCCAGTCAACTTCTTTCTTCTAGAAAATCAAAATAGAGACATAGGAGTGCTAGGCAGATTCAGGTGGTGCTGGAAAAGAGGATAGGTAGGAATGCCTTGGGGGTCATTTTCTTTTCTGTCAATGGAGAAACAGAGATGTGGATTGTGTGGAGGAATAGATTAAGAAGATGAACAAAGAAAAGCAGAGACAAGAGACCACAGCATGGGGAGATACAGAATGTAGCTGCTCTGGTCCCTGACAACTTTCCAATTCCTCATTCCAATCTCCCAAGAGGCCTCACTAGACTTCCTGACTTTGGGTTCAATGAATTACATTTGTATTATTTTAAAAACATTCCACTTTTGGCTTACCCTAATTCTGAATGGGATACTATTATTTGCAACTAAATGGCCCTTGACTGAAAAAGGATTGCAAGAATACTAAAAACAAAAACAAAACAAAACAAAAACCCAGTAGTTGTGTAGACTTCTGTTTTGAAAGTCAGCTGGAAAATAGTTTCTACTGTAGCATTTTTTGATTTCCCACAAAAATACATATAAATTAAAGGATTTAGAAACAACTAACAATAACATTGAAAACTGAGGCTGGTAGTCAACCTAATTCAAGAATCAAGAGAGTTGATTTTCATTACTTAACTTGACTTAACCTTTAAATGGTATTTGTCTCTGTTCTCTCTCTTGAAGCACTTTCTTTGGCACCCATGCCTATAGTCTTCTGATAATTTTCATTTCTAGTTTTGTCTCATTCCTCCTTTCCCACTTGACCCTTTAATGGTTTCCTTAACATTCTTCCTAAGCCATCTTTTCTCTCACCCCACTCAGGCATTTCCACTCATGCACATGACTTCTTCATATGCCAGTGATTTTTAAGTCTATATGCTCAGCCCTTAAGTCCTAACTCTAAAAACATTTTTTAACTAGAAATTTCTATTGCAGTGTTGCAACTGTAGCTCATATGAAACCCAAATCATCCTCTTTCCAGCCAAATCTGCCCTTCCTTCAATGAATATCATCCTCCCAATCTGCCCAGTCATTCAAATTAGAAACTTGGGAAACTATATTCCTCCCTTTCCTTTCTCCTTAATATACAGTCATCACCTGTTTTGAAGACTACAGAAAAAACCCCCCAAACCCTAAAATTTCCACTGATGTTTGGTTTAGTGCTAGAAATCTCCCTCTGGTGTCCCTCACCTCCTGCACAACCCTGGCAGGCTCATATCCCTCCCCATCTAACACTCAGGTCTTGGCAAAATCTAAAGCCTTTTGTTCGTGTGTGTGTGCATGTGTATATGAGCTTGTGTGTGTGTATGCTTATACATATAAAGTGGAGAGAGGCAGATGATGAAGTAACTCTAATAACAGTGGATGATAAGAATTGACTTCTAAATTAACACCCTGAGCTTGCAGCATCAGATTACAATATAGGAGAATGAGTATGCTAACCCGGGGATTGGGCTGGAATGAAATGCATGGATTTATCATCACTCCAGGCCCCCCATCCACCAGTTTTATAGCTGAAAAAGGAATGTTTCCATAGCATGACATAACATAAGCCCACCCCACATACTCTTTCTGGGGACAAACTCTGTCTGAAAATATTTTTCCATGTTTAAAAGTGATTAGAGATGGAAAAAATAATCAATATGAGTTTTATGAAAAACATACTGTAGAGTAAGGGAAAGGAGTAAGTATTGGAAGACTCAAAGGAAGCATCTGAAAATTATCTATTGCAGTGTATTAGTTAAGGTATATGCAAAGTTGCAGTAAACAAGATAGCCTAAATAAAGTGCTTGAATAAAAGTTTATTACTCTATTAGGGAGGGTAGTCAGGGCAGGAGAACAGCTGTTAGAGAAATGCTCCTTTCCTGTCTTGTTATTCTGTAATCACTTTCAGGGCTCCTCAAACTTTTCAAACAGGGGGCCAGTTCACTGTTCCTCAGACCATTGGAGGGCCGGACTGCGGGCCCCGGGACAAGTCAGCTGCTAAGCAGGACAGACAGTGGCAGCAAAAACACCGGGCAGGCTGGATAAATGTCCTAGGTGGGCTGCATGTGGCTTGCAGGCTGTAGTTTGAGGATGCCTAAAGAGCAATACTACTCAAGTGTGGTTCACACCTGTGCTGATCTTGGGACATTTTGCCACAAGTCAGCAGTGAGACAAGTATAGAAGTTGAAAACATGTATGTCACCTCATTGTGCACTGATACAGTTTAGGGATAAGTGTACTTATCATTGAACAATAACAGACAGTTTGCAGATTGTACCTGTTTGCAGACCATACTTTGTGTAACACTGTATTAATAGGCCATCCTCATATTTATGCTTTAAACTTGACTAACTAACACCATACTATATACAAATAGAAGTGATAAGAAATATTTTCATGAAATATATTCATTAAAATATACCCAAAGGAAGTTATTATGATAGAATAGAATGAAATATAATAGGATGTGGTAAAAAATATAAAAAGAGAAAAGGATGAGATCAAAAAGGAAATTATGGTATAATTTTTAAAATTTAACAATTTTGAAATTCATCTTTCAATAGAAATAGAAATCATAATGCTGGACACAATTAAACAAGTGGGGTAAAGGATAAATCCAAGGTGTTCCAGAACATAGGGGAAAAAAGCTCATAGAAATGTAAAAATCAAAGAAGAAGATGACAGATATGGAGGAAAAAGAAACAGAACAAAAAGATTATTCTTCTGAAAAAGAAAAAAAAAGGAAAATAGCACAAATATAATCAAATTATTGATAAAAATATAAGACAAAACAATCTTAGCAGAGATGAGTGAGGGATATTTAAAGATTTACAGGTTCATCTCATTCCAAGGAAAGAAAAAAATCAGTGAAAAGAGAATTAAACTTACATTAGTCCAGGCAAAATTTCTGAACTAGAAGGATAAAGAAAAATTCAATGAAAATCCAGGCAGTGGGCAGCGCCTATGGCTCAAGGAGTAGGGCGCTGGCCCCATATGCCGGAGGTGGTGGGTTCCAACCCAGCCCCGGCCAAAAACCGCAAAAAAAAAAAAAAAAAAAAAGAAAAAAGAAAATCCAGGCAGAAAAATTAATAATAAGAAAAAAATCTAGGCTTACTCTACTTCCTAGCAATGAATTCAAGATTACAGAGTTTTAAGGGAAGAAAAAATAACTATGAACAAATAATTTTGTATACAACCAAGTTATCTTGTTAATATGGGAAAGTACTAAATAGTCAATGAATTAATTTGTTCTACAAATATATCCATACTTATTAGGTATCAGGCACTTTAGACACAATGATAAATAAGATATATACATATAAAATGAGAAAATAGATTCATCATGTACCTTTCTTGAAAATTATTAGCTGAAGTCATTTTCTAACCTACTGAAAATTAAAGCAAAACAAAATAATCAAGTCTGATAAAGTGACTGTATAAAAGTTTTGGGCATAAGAATTGAAATCAGTAAAAGTAAAAAGTAGATAAGACCAAATTACTATAAATATGATAAAAGAATTAAATGTAAATTTCATTTTTTCCCTCAAGTTGAGACTATAAAATAGTATTATTATAAATTATCTGGATTTAAAATCAAGATTATGTCCACAAAGATCATGAAGTGAAGAAAACAGAGAAAATTAGGGGGTTACAAAGATACTTTCTGATAGGTAACTAAAGGTTAAAGAACACTTTTGAATATCTAACAAGTAGCAATTTATGTAATTAATAAGAAAGCTTCAAGATAGTATAGTACAAGATGACAGATCATATGTTAGTTTTAAGTAAGAGTATTCATGGACAAATTTCCCTTATTAAAAGACAGGTTTTCAAACTAGATTTTAAAAAGGTAATAATTTGTTTTTGATAAGGAACCTACTTAACACATCTTCAACATTTAAAAGCAAAATTATGAACAATAGTGTATGTTTCAAATTCAATGAGAAAGTAGATATTTTAATATTAATATCAGAGCAAAATTTAAGAGAAAATTACACATGACAAATTATTTTTGACATGCAATGAAGATATACCTATTGTGAACTTCATCTTGCTAAATACTATGATATTGAACTAGATAGGTCAAAGACAATTAGACGTACAAATAAAACTGAATAAGCATATATTCAAACTATATCTTCTCAGCCCAGAACCAGAAAAATAAAAGATACATTTAAATATTGAAATGATATTTGCATTTAAAAATAGAAGAATTTTTCTTGAAGCAAAGCCAATACATAGAGAAAAATGGAGAGTGGAGATCTCAAAATTAAGTTAGGACAGCTTTCACAATGAACCTCTTACAGTCAGGGACTCCACCTAGAAATCCACGAGTCATAAGGAAGACAGAACTGCTCAGGATACAAGGATGAGATGAAGGAGGGGGAGGGAAGAAAGAGAGAAGGGGGAGGAGAGGGAGGCCTCACAACTAAACATCAATAAACTCATGAGAAATAACTACATTGGTAGAGGGTCATAACAAGCCTGGCAAATATAAAAACTCTTATCTTATGAAAGAGTGTTAGCAAGTCAGTCAGAAAAGGACTTTGTTATTGTTATTTAAAAATGGTACTACAGTTTTAATACGACCACCAATCTTCACAAAATAATGTTGACATTTTGTGCCTGGGCTGTAGTATCCTGCTCAGTGATGCTGCTATTCACACATAAGCACTTTATCCAATTACAAATGTTACAAACAGAGTAACTTAAGGACTTGCTTATACAAAGGTAAACAGACACTGTAGGTTATTTTTCTTTTGCTGCCTAGTTAATTGCAATTACATGTTCGTATCATGTTACTGCTCTATAAGAATATACTGAACTGTGAGGTCATTGCTATTTAAACATCTCATAAACAAGAAATGAACATGAACCAATTTACTGAAATTAGAAGGTAAGAATACAGTCATTCCAGTTTGGATATCTTCAATGCTTTAGTTTCACATTTTCAAAATGGACAGTGTCAGAGTTTCCCTATGTTTTATGTGATTCCACTTTAAATTCTGTGCCCAGATTACATATTTAATTTTAAAATTGCGTGGTTCCCTCATACGTTATTCAAATACTCTAGAAAATAAATGATGATGGATTAAATGTATCCTAGTTAACTATCACAAAACATTAGTGGAAATAAAAGAACCATAGAAATGGAACCATAGAGGAGTAGTGATGAATAGGAAGAGTTATCAGAACTAGCTGGACATTAAGTAGACAAACAGATCCAAGAAAAAACAAACTTGCAATGTTCTTTCAGGAAAGAACATGTTTTGTTCACATTAATATCATGTTCGTGTTTTGTTCACCTTAACATTATGCTCAAGACAATGACAGATTCTTTTTCCTAGTGTTTTTGAGAGACTGTTTTTAATATGCAATGCTGGGCAGGCACTTTAAGGATGAAATGGTTAGGAAAAGTGGAAAATTACCAACTATAAATTAATATCAATACTCAAATCTGTATTTTTGGCTAGACTATTAGATACATATATTTGTATATCTTAATTCCTTTATTTTTAAAACCTATTATTTACTAATATGAAGAATCACTTAATGCAGAGTTTCTGTATCATAAGATAATTTTTAGAACATAAGAGGGATCTTTGCTGACCTATCAAATAGTGATCAAAATCCAGAAAAGCTATGTTACTGGTACTTTATCAACTGGAATTTTTGAATATCCAATGCTAATCTTGACTCCACTAGACTGTTGCACACCAGATGCCCTAATCACACAAGAGAGTACTGCCTTTTCCTCTCATATACACATATTACACCCCACCCCGGTCACTTATAGAATGTAGGTCCTCTATAGCATTCTGTGAGTGACCTGAGGGGTGTGTGTAATATGTGTATACGTGCATATATGTATATGTTTACATAAATCTATTGTTAAGTGGGATTAACAATATGCTGTTTTCAGGGTGGTAAGATGGGAGAAGGAAAGGGGAATCAGAAGAGAAAGAGCCTGGGGGTCAACAGGAATTCTCTCTTAACTAACACCAATTTTAACTACTTTTCATATTCCTGCTATGGTGGATAAAAATGCTTTTTCTGTATTATTACATCAGTAGGAAAGCAAAGCAAGCACTCGGTACCATAAGGCAGCCTAGCCCTAGTACCTCTTGTTACCAAAAGAATGTATAGAAATCATTACTATCAGTAAAGCACCCCAAGAGAGGGCTGAGAGTAGTTAGATACAAAGTTTTGTTTGAATTACTTTACATACTTAAAATACCAAAAAAAGTTTCTCTTAGAACAATTTATATATGTTTGAATAAAAACATGAAGAACCAAAGATCCATAAAGTGACTTTGCTAAAGCAAATTATAGGGAAATTTTGGATTAACTGAATGGAAAGAGCTGATTAAAACACTAATTTAAAATACCCTGGAGTCTCCTGTAAACCACTTTCTCCAATAAATGCATATTCAAAGAAAACCTTTTGTTAGAGCCACAACAATCTCACAGTACCCTGAGATAATAGAAAATGAAAGAGCAAATGTTCCATATTATAAATAATTTACTAATGTGTCTTTAAACCTCATGCTTTAAGTTTAAACAAATTTATGGTTTAAAAATAAAAGAAAAATGTTAAGAACTTTTTATCATTCTACGTAGTGATTTAGAGGTTATGAGGATTTAATTTTTTAATTATGTAAGGCACATTTTTAGGCTTTATTTAAAAAAAAAACACAGTGCTGTATTTGCTTATTATATTCTATCTAGAACCATTTTGAACAAAGGATAAAAGGGCTGAGCAACTCTCTAAAGAATAAATACAACCTTGGCTTTTTTTGCCAACAAAAATTCAAAAAGAAAAGACACTTGAAAATCTAACACTATCTGGTTTTTAAGCATCCACTACTCTAAATTTTCCTTTTATCATTAAAACTTCTTTTCCCCCCTATGGAATTAAAAAAAATTAAGAAACAATAATTACTTCATGTTAATGTAAGGATAATTGGCTAGTGTCTTGATTTAAAGATTATAAATAAGGGACCAAAAAGCTTAAAAAATGATGATTAAGCTATTGGATAACACTAAAAAAGAAATGTGGCAGATATTGCTTTTTGTTAATGTTTCTATAAGAGGCTCCATCATAATATTTAATTGTAATTTTTTAAAGTGTGATATGTATGGAAAAGGACTTTAAATAAGATCCTGAAACATGTAAATAATGAGCACTCGAAATAAGAACAGAACCTCATGAAATAGGAACAAGTGGCTATATACAAATAATAGCATTCTATGATGGGGGGTGTAATATGTGTATATATGTTGGTTTATATGTGCATATATGTATGTATATGTGTTTGTGTATAAAAATTCATTTGGTATAGTGAAAACATAGACCTGAAGAGCAAACAAGTCAAAATCTTTAACATAAATTCTTTTTACCACATATTATATAATAAAATAGAGGCAGAAAAGAGAAAAGGAAAATTAAAATACACAGAGACAAGATCTAAAAGTTTCAATACTCATATTAGTAGAACTATTAGAAAGACAAAATAGTTAAAATAGAGGAGAGTTAATATTTAAAGAGTCCACCAAGTAAAAACTCAGGAAAACAAAAAATAAGCCTTAGATTATTGTAAAACATTAGAACATAAAAGTAGAAAAACAATTCCTAAAAGGTATGTGGGAGAATGATCAAATTGCCTCCAAATGAATGAATATCTCTTTAAAATAATTTTTCATCAACAATATTAAAAAACAGGAAGACAATGGAAACTATTTTCAAAATGCCTGAGGAAAAATATCCCATTAAATCTGGAATTTCATAACCAGGCAAATTTTTATTTAATAAGGATAAAGTAAAGACATTTTTAAATAATCAAGGTCATATAAAGTTTACCAAATAAGCACACTCTCAGAAGTAGGTAGGGGACAAAACTAGTAGATAATATAGTCCAGCCAGAATTAAAAATGAATCCAAGGAAATAGTAGAATACAAGAATTGATAAAGCAGTCTAAATACTCACTGTATGAAAAATTGTTTTTTAAAAAATTACTAAGTTATAACTTAAGTTGTATTTGAAAGTTTAGGAGTATAAGGGATACCTAAGAGAAGTAACTACACACTGAGCTTCTTAGCTTCTTGCCATGTTTAGAACTGGGGAGAATATTAATACAGATTAATTCTATATTATTTTGGAGAAATACAATTTAAGGGCTAAAGAAGTAAAGATAAACACTTGTTCATGATAAATGGAATGATAACTTGATTTCAGTAGAGGGAAAATGCAACAAAAATATGTACAATATATTCAAATGCTCAAGAGAGGTGAAGCAATGACATGGTAGGGGGAAAACATGAATTAAGATTAAAGGAATACATGTAAAACTATCAGTAGAAAGTAGATAGTAGTTTGAATTAAACACTTTATAAGAGTGATTGAATACTAAATAAAGAACTCTGAATTTAAATAAAGAGGAATAATATAGCTTTTATTCAAATACCACAAAGAATAAGTGCAAAAGATGGTTACAAACCACGTCAAAAAAGGAAACCTCAAGACTAACAATGTATAAACCATGTTTGCTGACTATAGTAACATAAAACTAAAAGTTAGCTATAAAAATAAAGCTTTCCAAAAGGAAAAATAGCTGGAAATTAAAACAAAACACAAACGTTAATTTAACTCATAGATCTAATGAAAATAACTATTTACAATTGAATTAAATAAAATCGTAGTATGTTAATGAAATTGGTTATTTTAAAATAAAATTTATATTTTTAAATGGTTTATTAGAAAACAAAAAGTATAAAAATAAATTAGTCTTCCCAAGTAGGAAGTTAGAAAAAAATTCTAAAGAAAATAGAATGGAGGAAATTATCATGAGAAACAAGGTTTAAATTAGAAAAATGCACAAATACCAAACAGTAGAGTTGATCATTAAAACTGAGAGCTAGTTCTTTGAAAAGTTCTATAAAAGAAACAATACTCTAGAAAAACAGAAGCAACAAGAAGGAAATGAAAGTACAAACAGAATCCAAAATAAAAATAGAGCCACAGAGAAAAATACTGAAAAAATAAAAGAAATTATGAAAATTTCATGAACAACTTTGTACCAAGGAGTTTGAAAGTTAAATAAGAATATTTTGAGGAAGATATTAATTGTTAAAATGAGCATAACAGCATAGGCTAATACACATAAAAAAAAGGGAAATAGAAGCCAGAAATATTTCCTAAGAAAAGGCACTAGGCCCAGATGACTTTATAGGTGAGTACCAGCAAACCTTCATGGAATAGATAATTCTCATCTTTTGTGAACTGTTCCAAATAATACAAAAGGTAGAGAAACAGCCAGCGTATTTTATAAGGCTAACTTAACAATGATATGAAAGCCAAACTGTATTCAGATTTGGTCTATTATTTTTCTTTTACATTAATATTATTCAGAGGCATTAGAGTTTATAGTTTCTGCTCCTGATGTGAAGGGGAATGTTCTTTCTATTGTTTATACTAATTGGTTATTGCAACTTCAAATGTAATTCTAAGTGTTTAAAATGATTCTGAAATCATTTTAATGGGGTTTGATAAGAAAGGAGTTTGTGAAGGAATTAGTTCAGTTTTATGCTTGCTTTCAATACTTCTTTCATAATTTCACTTTTATAATAATTTATATAGTGTAGACATACACTCTGATGAATATTTCTTTGGAAAAACAAAAAGGATGGGAAAACAGTCTCTAAGTTCTCTACTGTCATACATCAAGATTCCTTTTCATCTTTCTACATTTCATAGATATCTCTCTATTTAAGCTATGGAGAGCTATATAGATATTAGTCATCATGACAGACATGGTCACTCTGCTGTTACAGGCTTGTGAAACAATTCTGTGTCTAATCTCAATGAAACATGTTTTCTTTTTGTAGTTTATTCTCTCTACCAATTTTTTTCTGGGACCATTGCTGGAAGGAGAATGACTATTTGGGTTGCCACATTTACTGCTCATAAGTTGGAGATTGAGGTGGCTCTGGCCAAGGGCACATGTTCTCAGAGCTACCACTTCCTTTTTTTTTACTGCTTATTGGTGTTTACTTTCCTCTAGTGTTACAAGTGGTTAAATAGCACTGTCTGTCCATATAAGGTAGTGTAAAGTACATGTAGCACCAGTCCTGGGTTCAAGTCCTGACTTCATTATTTCCTAGTTATGTAATCTCGGGCAGGCTGATCAACCTGTCTGTGCCTTAAGCCCCGTGGTTGAATAATAGAATTATTATAACTTCACAACACAGGGTTGTTATGGGGAATGTATTATATAATATATACAAAATTATTTAGCACAACCTTCTGTTATATGTAGCTGGCACTCTATATATGCTATTTTCCTTGTCCTTAACAATTTATAGACAAGCTTGTACCCAAATCAACTGATCATAGTGTCATTTTGAAAAAAAAAATTTTTTTAAATTTCAAGCAGCCAATTGACAAATGAATTTTAGAATTGTAAATAACCAGAAGTTGCCAATAAGTACTTAGGATCATAGAACTTAAGTGATTGAAAAAAAATTAAATATAGTTACAAACATATATATTCTTATGGGTAGGAGCTGACTTCTTAATGCCTGCTCAAAAATATACACTCAGATATTTGAAAAACAAAGGTGATTAATTTATATGTATAATTATTAACAAAAATAATTAAGATGAATTAGCACTTCCACAATGCAAAGCACCATAATCTTATTTGTTTTTTCACCAAAGCCCAGGGGATAAGTTCAGCCAAGTATTAACATCCTCATTTTATAGTTGAGGAAACTAAGACTGAAAACCTTTCAGTGACTGTCTTAAGACCACAGTTAAAACTTGGAGCTGAAGTTAGTTAAATCTTTTTGCAAAACTCTGTTTCTTTTCTCTTGTGTTTTGGGGAAAGTGTGTGGGCTAAAGAGATTATGGATAAGAAGGTCATGTGAGAGTAATTTGGCAATGTCTTGTAAGATTGAAAATGTGAAAACTCCATGATCCAGCAATTCTGCTTTTAGGTATATACTCCTGGGAATCTCTCTACAAGTGCACAAGGACATAAGAACAAGAATGTTTTTGCAGGATTGTTTGTTAATAGCAAAGTTGGAAACAACTTAAAGTCTATCTGTAAGAGAATAAATAAACTCTGTTCTCTTCAAATAACGACATGTCATACAACAGTTAAAATAGGTTAGTTCTCAGAAATGTGATATTGAATGAAAAAAGAAATTTTAGAATGCTATCTATAGTAATAATAATACTTTTGTAACATTTTAGAAAAGTAGAAATCTAGATACCGTTTACTAACCTACATGTACTATGTTCTATATTCTAACAAAGATGTAACATTTGTTATCAAAATAGAAAAGTGTCATCTGAAAAAATTCATACCAATTCATTTTATCTATGTGGTTCTTATTTTCTTTTTTGTGTAAAAGCAAGAAACAAACAGGACAAAATGTTAACACTTGCTAATTTCTGGTGTTGGGCCCATGGATGTGTTGCTTTTATTATTTTCTCTTTTATGTGTAATTAAGTTTAAAAAAAAAGAAAAAGAGAAAAAATACTCATTTTGGAGTAGTATAGCACAGTGGTTAAGAGCATGTGCTTCAAAGATAAACTAAATTTGAATGCCAGTTCTGCTAAATATAAATGCTGTTAAAGTGAAATAGGTCTCTATGTTGCAGGACTTCTCAGTGCCTTTAAAATGTTGATATATGTTGTGAGCTTTTAGGGTAAGAATATGACATTCAGAATTTCCCAAATTTATTTGGCCAAGGGATGAGTGCTTCTTGGGACAGTGTAGTAAAGGCTGCTTTTGACAGATAATATGTAGTTAAGGGTTTACTTGAATGATCAATTATCTTCATGCTAGAAAAGGTCTCCCTTCGTCTCTTTTCCTATTTAATCAGACTGTTGTGTGTTTTTGTATTCCCACTATCTTTTAAGATCCTTTTCTTTGTAAAGGCAAGGCATCTGTTTTTCTTTTCTTTACTCCTCAACAAAGTGGCTGTTAAAAGTGGACAAATTCTTCTGAGCAGCCCATAGAGTCATGGGAGGATTGAAATAACCTCTTTCAAAATCATGTTGGTTTATTTGATGTGAGTAATTTTCAAAGGACTTTTTAAAAATTTGATTTATTATTTAGTAGTATATATCATTTTCAGCTTTGGGCAGTAGGTATAAAATGTCTGGGCACAGCATGAAATCCAATTCCCTCTCAGTTACTCAGAATCTATGTTTGGTTTGTTCAGTGTTCGTGTTTCATATCAGCATGAAGATCCACTGGGATAATGTCCTCTGAAGAGTATCTTAAATTATAGTTTACACCATACCCTAGGTGGCCTGCCCATTCCTTAGGAAATTCCACTAGAGATATAGCAGAAGGTGTGACTCATGTCACTCATAGAATACGGTCTCCTTCATGTCTCATATAGATCCTCAAACCCTATTAAGTTGGATTTGAAACCCAACCTGGGCACTTGCTATTTCACCTTGCTCTACTCTAAACTATTTCCACATCCAAAAGAATAAGGAGACATTGATACCTCTTTAGGTTAATATATATATGAAATATTGCCTCTAGTTCATAGATTGAAGATGTACATTTTTCTCATTTCAACATTTAATAAATTGGAATGCATCTTTTAAAAAAAATTTTTTTAAATTAAATCATAGCAGTGTACATTAATACTATCATGGGGTACAGTGTACTGTTTCTGTATACAATTTGAAACACTTCCATCCCACTAGTTAACATAGCCTTCATGTCTTTTTCTTATTGTGTTAAGACATTTATATTCTACATTTATTTAAAGAGATTCACATGTACCCTTATAGGATGAACCATAGGTGTGCATCTTTAATTCTTGCTTTTTTGACACATTTTAACATTATTAGGAAAAATACATCTTTTAGTGAACTAAAGAGCTTCTTACATTTGATGAAAAACAGCATTTCTTGTCGGCTCTGTCTTTCCAACCAGATCCTGGAGGCCAGGAGTTCTTTTGTATCCCATCCACCTTGTATGCCGTGATTCATGCTGTGATTCACCTTAATCAATGCGATCCATGAACATGCATTTGCTTATTGAAAGGAACATGGCAGGAATAAATAACAGACTCAGAGTCTTAGCACTACTCCTTGTTAGCCATAAGATTTTAGAAGTTCCTTCATCTTTTGTGACTCTACTCTTCTCTCTATATAAGACAGTGGCATTTCCTGCTGTGTGCATGTCACATGGTAACTGTGAAGATCAAATGAGGTAATGCATGAGAAATTCTTTATCTATTCCAGAATGGTCACAAGGGCCCTGGAGCATTTCTCAGTCCCTGTTGGGTTGACGAGCTGTTTCTATGTAGGATCTTCTACATGTTACAAAGTGAGCGTTCCATGTAAACTAAAACCAAGTTGTTCAAAGATAGGATTATTTCTATGATTTCAAGAACTTGTTTCATTTTGCTCAAAGCTGACAGATTTCTGATACAATGCTTGTTTTAGTGTTGGGTGTAATATTCAACCTGGGCTGGGAGAAAATTGAGAATGAAGGGTTTTATTCCAGGTCCTGCTTCTAACCTTGGTCTCCATTTGAACTTGGGTAAATTCAGATCTCCTGGAGGGCAAGCTGTCCAGACAGAGAACATTTAGCTATGGTTTACCTTGGATTTGAAATGTTTCCCCTAGTGATTTATGTCTCTGACATGGTCTCATTTTATATAACCCCAAATAAAGCCTCATTTGTTTCCCTTGGCCACTTTGAAATCACCAGAGCTGCTTACTCCATAGATTCAAGTTTTGCAAAATTCTCTAGGATGTGTCCCCTGTACTAAAGCCAGTCCTGCTTTGTTGATTAGCTTGGTGATCTTCTGAGCCTCTCTTGGGATTTCAGAACTTGTGTTCGCATGGCCAAAGGAGCCAAAACTGACAGAAAAAATACATTGGTCTTTCTAACCGAGGCTTGCGTATTCACTTTCTAGGAATTAAGCTCTGAGTGTCAGGTCTCATCTGTTGTTATCTAGGAGCATGGGATGGGTTGTATTGAGGGCTCAGAGCCACAGTGACCCCCTAGGCCAAATATCTTCTTATAATTTACACCAACTTCTTAGTTATAGAAGCAATTGTTGAACTTTTACTGTGTCTGGTTGGATCAGTCATAGACCAATAAATGTGTCTCTTTGCGTGCCAGTATGTGCTAGAGAAACTTAACCACAGGAGACAAATACATCATAAGTTAATAGTACTGAGTTTTGGTATGGAGAGAATTGTGTAACTTCCAAGCATCTGAAGGACCACGCTGGCTATTCCTATAGACTGTGGGTGAAAAAAAAAAGAGTTGGACTTTGGTGTAATTCATAAACAAACTTCAAAAGAAGTAGGTGACTGGGCATATTACTGCGATAGCTTAGTATGGAAAAGACATCAGAAACCAGTTAATTTGGACCATCATGGTGCCTCTGCACTGCTGGGGCACCTGTCCATAGCTGAAGAATGTTGTCAATACTTTGATATTTTATTAAATTTTGAAATAGATGAATGACCCAGGACACTAAAAAGAAGGAGAAAAATGATTAATATCCTGACTTTTATTCTTACAATCTTTGAGCTGATGTCACTCAGTTGTTGGATTATCTGTTCTCTGAAAATTCAAATCCATCTGTGCTCTGGCCTCTTCTAGAGAAATTCATCTGACATCCTTAACACACTGTGACGAACTCTGCCACAGCCACCTTCAAAGACTGCATCCCTGTTCAATTTTGGATGACTTTCTTGCACTAGGCCCAAGTGACCAAATTCATTATTAATGTGTTGGCAGGTGTATGGCTCACATTCTTCTGGATCAAATAGGATTTAAATGTGATCATTCAGGTACTCTGCTTTGAATTTGAAGGAGCATGTTTCTACTCGATGCAGATGGGGGTATCTGTACATACTCAAGAATGAGAGAAAAATTAAAAGCATTTCATATCACTCTTTTCTTGTTGATTTTTTTGAAGCTGTTTAAAAAAATACCTTGGACTGCTCTGAGGAGGCTCATTCCTCCCTCAAAATGTCAACCTTTTTTTTTCTCATATCAACATTTCTGGTATTTTCTTTTGGGATAAATGTAATTCAGTACTATGTCTATACAATCCAGTGAAACTGAGAATTTAAGATAGTCCAAACATGATAAATAATGTGTTCCCTTAACTATTCAAATATTTTAGGTAAATGTGTTTTAAAAATTTTTACGATCATCTAGATCATCTCAATTCTCTGCATTACTTTGCATAAACATAGGGTATATATATGTATATATAGATATATTTTAAAGGGTCATTAACTATAAAAAAGCCAGAATTAGACATATAGCATTTAATTCATTTTGACTCTAGTTTCCTCTAGAATTTAACAAAGCATTCTGTGTCCCTTCTTTACCCCATTATATTCTGAGAAGCAGCTGCTGTTGCCTTGGCCACAATACAACATTTATTTGCTGATTTTGGGACATTTATGTCCTAAGTTGCCTGAGCTGTGGGGATGCTGAACTTCTTGCAATACAAGGCTACAAGCCATGGGTCATGGGCCTGCAAGGCACCTGTGAGAAGAGCTGGTCTGTAAGCGTGTCTTGTCAGTTCTTGGTTCCCACTGACATATCCTAAACCCAGGGAAGGCTCCAGTGGCCTTTAAGTAACTGAGATGGGTAGACTAAGGCCAGGGCATACCACTTTTATGAAATAGGGATCTCTTCTCGACTTCTTCAAAATTCTAAAGATACATCTACACAAGCTGATTTTTATCAGCTTGAAAAAGAGGGAGGCAGTCCAAACCGAAAGGAAATTTTTAGACTTCTCCATTCTTGGACATTTTGATCCAACCTGAGTCCACTCTCAAAGACTTCCTGCAGGGCACTCATTAGTTCAAAAGCAAATTATCTTCAATGCCCTGTGCTTTGGGCAACTGCTGTAGGTCTGTCTTACCCTTGTCCAGCGAACCTGGCTGAAGGACAGGAGAACTTAAACAAGGATGCAGGGGGAGGGACCACTTCTGAGACACAGGTCTCTGCTTTAAAGCCTTCAGTGGCTCATAATCTAAAAGTTCCTCTGTGATCTAGTCCCTGCCACCCATTCCCATCTTATCTCTCGTTACTTCTCGCCTTGTATTTTGTGTTGTAGCAATTTGAGAGCATTTGAAGTTCCTGTGCTCCCCAAGCAAGCCCATGTTCTTTCTTGCCATTCTGTTTTTGCTTAGGTGTTCTTTCTGTCTGGAGTGCCTTCTTGCTAGTAACCTCTTATCTCCCTCCTGAAGCTTCCTCTGCCCTCCACCTTACTGTTCAGACACAGCATTGCTATCATTTCCCCTGAAAGTCCTCCCAGATTCTGGGAAATTCTTTCTGACCGTGGGTGTGTGCATACCACATCATTTTTACAACCATATGGTTGTTAACTCCTCCATTAAACTATGAGATTCTTTAGAGCAGAGAGTGAGTCTCTTTTATGTTTATTTATTTGTTTTTTGATGCTTAATTAAAAGACAGGAGCACAGTGGACACTCAAAATAAGTACTGAATAAATTGCATGAATAAGTAAGGATTTCTGGGTAGGTAAAAGGTAATGGTTTTTGGTCAGTTGTTCCATTCAATGGTGAGCAGAGAATCAATCACATCCCAATAATAATAATAGTCCTGCCTTATCTGAACAGATATTGCCTGACAAGTGTTTTCAATATGTGTAACCCTTGAAACAACACCATGAGGTAGTTACAATGTTTATCCCTATTAAAACATAAGGGAATGATTATGATGAGAATTAGGATAATGACAATATCCATAAGGAATTTAACATTTTTTTAAGAAAGAACTTTACAAGAGAGAAACAATATTAAGCGATTCTCTTAAAGCCACACACAGTCACAAAAAGTAGAGCTTGGGATTGCAAACCAATGCCAATGTGATGTGCCTAATCCATGATGTGTTATTATTCGGAGGCAGGTGTAGAAACTGGCCATGTTGGAGACCAATTGAAATGCCCCCAAATGCAATTAGACTTTGAATTACTCTACTGGGAAAACTCTAAAAGCAGTAGAATCAAGACATATTTCATTCAGTCTAGGGCTGGCAGAGTCTGTGTACACATGGGCTCCAAAAGGCAGGAACAGCTTGTTAATCTGGCATTTAACTACCAGAAATTTCTATTAACAATTATTACTGGGAAGAGTAATTGATGCATAATGATGGCCCTAGGGTATTGCTTGGTCATGAAATGCCTTCTAAATCAAAGAAAATTGAAATTACATTCAGTCTTAAGTTAATATTGAGTTTGTTTTATGTCTTCAAAGTTTTTGGATATGAGTAATCTCTGAATAACTTACATATACTTAACTATATTAAATATTTTAATAATAACTCCCCCAAAGATAAAGTTAATAATTTCAAACTTGATTATTTATTTTCAAAGATGTATAGATGTAATTTATTAAATGCAAATTCATTATAAAAATATGAATTTAACATAAATTTTGGTGATTATACATGTATAGTTTTCATTAATGAACATCATTTACTCCTTTAATAAGTATTTATCAAGTACCTACCATATGGGCAGGTACTGTGTTGGGTACTGAATATACGATTGTGGTTAAGACACATTCTTTGCCCTTCTAAAATGAGGGAATTGTGAACACTTTTGGTGTTAAACTAATTCTTATTCTCAACAATTAATGTGATTGTGGATAATTTTACGACTCCAAGGTTGATTTAAATAAATTCTACAACTGAACTAAAAGCCAACTTCTGTGTACAGAAAAGAAGAAGTGTTAGACTCAAGAAGCATGAAAATGCATTTTCGCTTTGGGATGTACAGGTAGGCAGGAAGCATGTGGTCCTTAATGGAAGACATACTTTATTTGGTCAGACTGTTGAGGCCTAAGAAGTTTGGGTTTTATCCTATAGAATGGATGGCTAATAGTCTTCCTTGTGCCAATACAGTGGTCATGTTTTCTTGAAGCACGATTATCAGATACCTTTTGCACTTCAGAAAAAGTGCTGTGAATGATTTTGATGTTCACCAAAGATGTTGGAGGAGGAAGGGCAATACCCATGCAATGACTGCGTGTGCTGCCTCATCTTTGGAAAATGGAAAACCATCAATCAGTCAACTGGCCAGTAGTCATCGGCAGCATATGTCATTGGGTTAAATGTTGCCCAGGACTGAACTTGGTACTTTGGGAAAATAAAGAGAACTATTAGATGTTGTATTTCTTTTTATATAGCTGGAAGGAAGTACAGTATATTCAGGGCATAATCAGACTCAAGAAGAAATTATTAAATCTTGACCTTTCTTTATGGACCAGGCTTTGACATGTGGAAATAGGTTAGTTTCCTGGCGGATAATTGAAAGATAAGGACGGAGAGCTGGAGAGACCTCTTTTGTCATTTCTCAAATGTCCTGGTGACCAGACGTGATCAGGGCTTTGGGAAGGGAGGTCAACAGACTGTAACAATCAACTGAACGGGTCTCCAGTAGAGTGCTGGCCAGGCAAAGTGCACTTGAGGTGTGGGCTATGAGTTTAAGTTTTTAGGTCTCCAATTCCCTTCCCACTAAGAGCCTTCAAGTTAAGGATCCAAAGCTTGAATTGGCTCTGTCTTTGGATTGGCAGTTCACTTAGACCACTGGAGAGCTGGGATTTGTTTGCTTTAAAGTTTTCTCCAAGTCATATTTAATAGGCAGATGTAAACTTATATGTTCTCCTTCTAACAGCTCTTGGATCCTTGTATTCCTTGATGCTTGCACTCTTTTCCCAGGGTGTTTTTAGCAACATAATCTTTACTTTGCTGAAGGAGAAGGACCTTTGGCTTGTGTGATTTCCCACCACCCTGTCTGTTATTACGTCTGTTTTCTTGAAAGGGCTCACTCCAGCTTGTTTATGATGGGCCTTGTGGTCAGCTGCAAACTTAGTTTGCAGTTTTTGGTAACATTTATTGTTTTCATCTGATTAAAGAAAAATGCATGTCAGTGGTTGAAAAATGAAAAATATAGTGAAGCATAAAAGTGAGAATTCAAATCACTTACAATTCTCTCACCCAGTATTTGAGAATTTACTATATTGCAGTTTTTCTGAATCTACAGATGGCTGAATGAAAATTGGAGGTTCCTGACTTACAGACTCTATAGTATAGAAGCAACACATACAAACAAAGGGAAAGAGTATTTTGATGCCACACAGTCAATATTCAGTCATTACCATCTATGTACCAGAGATAAAGTTAAGCATTAAGGATACTAAAAATGAAGATACACATATACACAGCTTTTTTTTTTTTTTTTTTTTTTGAGATAGAGTCTCATCTTACTATGTTGCTCTTGGTAGAATGCTGTGGTATCACAACTCATAGTAAACTCAAACTCTTGGGCTTAAGCAATTCTAGAACTATAGGTGCCTACCACAATGCCCAGCTATTTTTTTGTTGTAGTTGTTATTGTTGTTTAGCAGGCCCAGGCCAGGTTCCAATCTGCCAGCCCCAGCGTATGTGGCCAGCATCATGACCACTGAGCTACAGGTGCTGAACCACATTTTTTTCTTCTTTGCAAAGCTTAGACTGCTGTTAGCTATATAGATCAGTATAGAGGTTATTATAATACAAAGGGGTAGGTTAAAAACAGCTTAAAATAGTGGCTGAGGACATGCATGACTCTGAAGCCAGACCATCTGGGTCAAATCCTGGTTCAACCACTAACTAGCTATATTCTGATTATGGTCATGTAAATCAGCCATTCTGTTCTTTAGTTTCATCACTGGGAAAATAGAGGCCATAACAGGACTGTTTCATAGATTCATGAAAAGCAGTTAGAGTAAGGCCTAGTATATAGTAAGTGCTCATACATATTTAATTGTCTTTTAAGTACTATGATACGGAAGGGTAGTTTATGTTACTTACATATTGGAGTGCATAAAAGGAGCACTTGATTTAGATTTACATAGTGGGGGGGTGGGTGGGTCAAGGAAGATCCTTGAGGAGGAAGAAGTAGCCTGAAACCTGAATGATGAGGAGTGTGCAGTGTGTTTGAGGGTGTAGTTCCCATGCAGAGGGAACAGCATATGCAAAGTCCCAGATGAAAGATAGTGAATGGCTTTCAAAGAACTAAAAGAAGTACAGTATGACTGGAATGGAGAGTTGGACGGTCTTTCACTTATCTATTGTTGTGTAACAACCCACTTCAAGATGCTGTTTGCCCCTGAAATACAGAGGGTTGGAGAACAATTCAAACGGTTCATTCTGATGAGAATTTTGCGTCAGAAATCAGAGACAAAGGGAGATAGTGTCTTTAAAGTGCTGAAAGAAAAGAACTATCAAGCCAGAATTTGATGTCTAGCAAAAATATCCTTCCGAAATCAAAACAAAATAAAAACTTTCTCTGATGAGGGAAAATTGAGAGAACTAGTTACCAGCAGACTTGCGGTAAAATAAATGCTAAAAAAAGTTCTTCAAGCTGCAGGAAAAATTGTAATAGGCACTAAAAACTTTAGGAATGAAGAAAGAGCAAACAAATGGTTTGTAGCTGGGTAAATACAATGGAACTTTTTCTTATTTTAAAATTCTTAAAATTTACATGACTGTTGAAAGGAAAATGTATCAACAATGATGGGATTTGTCAGCATATGCAATACACGTGAGCACTACAACATGCAGGGGGAGAGTAAAGACATCTATCTGGTAGCAAGTCTTCCATGTATTACTTGAAGTGCTAAAAGGTTAACTTTAAGTGTGCTGTGAAAGATTAGGCAGACATATGGTGATCCCTAGAGCAACCCCTAAAACAGTAACACCAAAAGATATCCAGAAATCCAATAGAGAAATTAAAATAAGACAATAAAAAGTATTCCAATCATTAAAAAGGCAGGAAAGGAAAACAAAACAAAAAAAACCAGGACAAACAGAATACAAATAAAATAGCAGGCTTAAATCCCACTGTATTGAAAATTGCATTAAATATAGATAGTCTAAACACATCAATTAAAGGACAGAGATGGATTTTTTTGGTTAAAAAAAAGACACAATTATATGTTGTCTACAAGAAACCCATTTTAAATATAATATATAGATAGGTTAAAAGGGTAGAGAATATAGTATATATAAACACTAATCAAAAGATAGCTGGAGTAAATATATTATTAGACAAAGTAGACTTTGTAAGAAAAATATTACGAGGGCTAAACAGGAAAATTACTTAATGAGAAAAGGTTCAATCCACCAGTAAGAAATAACAGTCTTAAATGTATATATGCCAAAACTACATGAAGCAAAAAACTGATAGAACTAAAAGGAGAAATAGAAAAATCAACAATTATAGAAAGTTTCAACACTCCTTTCTCAGTAACTGATGAAAGATTAGAAAGAAAATCAGAAAGAATATAGTGGACATGAATGTGTTCCATCAACTTCATCTGATTACCACATACAGAATAATGTACCAAACAAGTGCTGAAAAACATTTTGAAGTACACTTGAAACATTCACCAAAATGTAGATCATATTCTGGACCATTTTGGGGGGGTAGACAATCAATCACTCTACAGATTTTTTATTAACAAACCCACCACCCCCGGTGCACAGGGTCAGTGCGCTAACCAATGAGCTATGGGTGCCCAGCCCACTTAACAGATTTTTTAAACATTTGAACATATACAGCATATGTTCTCTGACCATAAAAATAATTAACACACACACATATATGTTATGTATAACATTTACAAATATTTGGAAATTAGACATTCTTCTAAATTAACTGTAGGTGAAGAGGTAGTCTGAGGAGAAATTAGAAAACTTAATGAAAAAGAACTTAATGAAAATGTAATGAAATTAACTTAATGAAAATGAAAACATAACATTAAAATTTGTGTGCTGTAACTAAAGCATTACTTCAGGGGAAGTTTATAGTATTTAGTTCTTATAGTATTTAGTTAATAGTAGCATAGTATCAAATACTTATATTAGAGAACAGTAAATAATCTAAGTTTCTATTTTAAGGAACTACAAATAGAACCAATTAAACTCCAAGAAAGCAAAATAAAGGAAATGATAAAGGGCATGCATTATAATGTAGTGGAAAGTAAAAAAAATACAGGTTTTAAAAAAGATCAATAAAATTAATAAGCCTCCATCTAAATAACGAAGAAAATCTTTTAAAAAATAGAAGAGATACAAATGACCAATATTAAGAATAAAAGCTTTCATTACAGAGCCTTTAAGCATTAGAAGCATAACAGTAGTACAGAGTTCATAAATTTGACCCCTTAGATAAAATAGACCAATTCCCTGAAAAACACAAACTGCCAGAACTTACACAAAAGCTATCACTTTTCTTGATTGTTATTTTTACTGGACTGGAAATTCCTTAAGGATTATAACTGTGTTCCATTTATTTTTTAAACATGAATATCCCAGGCCTATAGCCTGCCTAACACAAAGCAGTGCCCAAAAGATATGCACTGGAAGAATTGATGAATCTAACATTGTAATGAATTTCTTTTTAACCAGAAACTTCAAGATTTAGAATCAGCTCTAACCATGGGGCTTTTAAGGAGGTAACACGTGTCTCAGTCTGTTTTTAACCATCATCTCTTTGTTAAAGGGAAGGAGGGAGGGGGTAGGGGAAAAGGGGAAAGGAAGAACAGAGAGAGGGAAGGGGGTGTGGGAGAAGAAAGAGCAGTGAAGGGGAATAGGGTCTCCATGTGTGACACTTTTTGGGGGCAAGACACAATCATAGGAGGGACTTTGCCTAACAAATGCAATCAGTGTAACCTGGTATCTGGTACCCTCAATGAATCCCCTACAATAAAAAAAATTCTCCACCTGCTTTTGTAAATAGTACTTCTCTGAGCTCAACCACACCCATTTATTTATGTATTGTCTGTGGTTGCTTTTAAGCTATAAAGATAAATGAGTTATGTATTGTTGTGGTCGTTTCCTCCATACTAAGTGATTATGTCTCCTAAGAAAGTAGAAAGGGCTGTAGAGAGAGTTGGTGAGCCTGAGATGCTTTGGAAAAGTCTCTTAATTGGAAAAAAGTGAGGAAGGTATAAAGCATATTAAGAGAGGCGGCTGCGTAAATACACGTTTACTATAATTTTGCCCTCATCATGCATACAATTTTTTCTATGCAGGAGAAAATAGAAAGATTATTAAAGTACTGTTAGGTTACGATGTCACGTGGACATCCTTAATGGATTGCAATATTTCTGTTTGATGTCATAGTAGGAAATTGTTTGGTGTTTACGGCTGCAAGTATGTTACTTTCTTTTAAAATAAGAGACTGCAGGCTCCCACTATCTGAACATTTGCCATCTGACAGGTTTTTAGGAATGGATTTACTCCAGGTAAAGGGGTGTACTTGTACATTCTTTTGGGGTAGGATTCCTATCCTGTTCCTGGATATGAGTTTCATCTGCCCACTGCTGTAGGCCTTGTGTTTTTTTTTTCTAGTTGCCTCGCAAAAGCTAGAATTCTCATCTGTAGTGGGTGATCTCTGGTTCCCAGGTGCCAGCTGCCTCTGTTTGCCTGGGTTTCCTAGCATAGCCTGCTCTCAAAGTCTGTTGATTCTTCTCCCTTTCTGTTCCAAATGAGTCTCCTTGGAAGCTGTGCATGCCTTGGCGGAAGGCCCACTCTTTATTTAAGCAAGTTCAAGTATGCATGCTGCCTGGTCCCAACATTCCCTTTCAATATGGCCCTTCCATGGGTCAGGACGTGCTGTGCTTTGACTTGGACCTCTTCGATGCCCCTTGCTTTAGTGACTCACCATCAGTTGTCAGTTGCCATTCCTTCAGAATGCTGTTCTGCATGTGGGACTGAACTCCCTCACAGCTCCAGTAGCTGGGCCTGGATGCCTACCTTTATTCCTCCCAGGCACTGGTTCTGATTCCAGATCCCTCCATTCTCAGTTGTTCTGTGCCACCAGCTGCAATAAATACAGCAGTGCCTAATCAGGTTCAGATACATACTAGGCTGCCTTTTGGGGACGTGTTTGCTTCCATTGCCCTTTGTTCGTTCATTTTAACCTGATCTGCCCAATATAAAATGTTGGGTAGAGAAACAAGGGTAGCTTATGGGTAACGTGATGACATGAGACTTGGGCCTGCATTTCTGTGATAAGCCATATGCAGTGAACTCTAGCAGGGCTGGAGCCCAATCATAATACAAAGAATCTAGGCCTGGGAGTCTGGAGATTCTCTTCCTATTCACTAGTTGTGAGACCCCTCTAAGCCTCAGTTTCTTCTTCCATAAAGTGACGTAGATAGTATCCACCTTAGAAGGTTGTTATGAAGATGTAAGGAAGCTAACCAGTGTCTGGACCCAATGATTGCACAGTACCAGGTAACTGTCTATGCCTTTCTCTAGCCTCAGACTTTTCTTTTGCAATTCATCAGGATCTCAGGATGCAGAGGCATCCTGTTGTTCCTCTTTGGAGTTCCGGAAATGAGACTTTAGAGTGCAAAAATATGTTTGAACTAAAGCTTTTGCATATGCAAAAGCTAGCCAAGTCCCACTTCATCTATGTTCTTTTCCTCAAGGGGAATCTTTCTATTAGCCCCTCTTCTCCTGGTATTGGTCACTTTGTCCTAGACTTATCTTTGCAATATCTCCCTAACTATCCCTTATTTGGCCATCTTTCTTACGCGAAAAAAGCTTTATTTATTTTTTTCCCCTTATACTTAGGAAAGAAATCATGGGCTTATAGAAAGAATCAGAATTAAAGTCAGAATATCTAGCCCAGCCTAGGATCTACCCCTTACCAGTCACATGATCCTTGAAGGGAAATTTGTTTTATTGTGTGTCGTTTTTCTTAACTCCCTGATCTTCACGAGTTGAAAAACTCTACAACTCTTGATTACGAAGAGATGTTCCTTTGCAGCAGAGTCTTGCACGGTCCTAGGGAAAGGATAGAAACTTACATACTATTAGGAGATGAACTGAAGAAAATCCATGAAGTTCTAATCCACTTTAAGTGAGTCAAGTTGAATTTTCCAAATTAATGGGTTGACTGGGGGAGGTGAAAGATAAGCCATGAGAAACAGTTTGAGGAATCTTTCTATTCAACTCAAATTGTTCCACGTCCCGTCTCTGTCCACACAGACCTTCATAAAAATGAGGGAGAGCTTTAGAAACTGTATTCTTTTTATGGTGGTTAACACTCAATGTTTTTGCACCTTGCAGACTGAGGGCTAGGGGTGGTTTTCCAAGTGGTATGAACCAGATGAGTCTTTTCAGTGAACTCAATGGGTGAAAATCCCATTTGCCTTTGGACTTTGCATGAGAGAGTCCCCAAGTGACTGACCTCTACAGAAGGGCCCACACCACCCTCCCCACATTCCTCATTTCTCTATCCATTCTGTCTCCTTCTCATTAATTCCCTCAATCTTCCTCCACTTATTGCACCACTGGTGGTCTCGGGTGTGTAGCCCAGATGTTTTCCCCAAGTGACTAGAAGATTACTTTTCAAGTGGCTTCACAGAGCAGATGTTCCTATTTACCTCCTTCCCCTCCCCAGTCCCCAATTGCCAAATCCTTACTCTTCTCCAGAGAGCACATCATGTTGCTGCTGTGTGTTTGATCAGGAGAGTACAAGCAGGAACAAGAGAGTCCCACTCTGAAGACTGTTTGGCAGGCGAGCTCCTGGGTGTAAGTGTGCTCTCCCTCCCTCTATTCCCATTACAGTTGTGAGCAGATGTTCTCGACCAGACAACTGGCTGCTCTTTCTCTGGCTCCTTCCACCAAAGTTCCTTTTCATTACCCTGATTCACAGTCATCACAATGTGCCCAAGATTCAACCATCCTCTTTACTGCATCCAGGGCTTTGCTTGCTCAGACTGAAAAATGTTAGGTGGAGCATGCCCCTCAACCTAGACTTCAGTTACAGGCTGCTGCCTAGCAATTCCCTCACACTTAGACCAGCCCCAGCTCCTCCACACTATTGCCATTCCAGCCATGTTCTCTCATCTGAGCCTTCCCTTCTTTCTGGAGTATTCTTTCTTCTTTTTCACTTTCCTTGGCTGATTCCTGCTCATCCTTGAAATCTTATGCCTTTCTCTCTGAACTCCACCTGCCAAGCGTAAGTTAATATAAAGTTTATATTAACTCCCACCTAGCCCTCATTTCTCTGTATTATAGTCATCTATTTACTTATCTCTCCATTTGTCCTTACTTTAATCTTGAAATCTGGGAAAATGTGTTTTTTCAGTATCAAACAAAAGTGTCAGAATGGATTCCCGCTTCCTTCTTTGACGGTGTTCATTGAGTGTCTACTCTGTGCTAAACATGCTATGAGATCCAGCAGTCATCAAAAGGAGGGAGGGATTGTCTGTCAAGGTCCATTTCTGGATGCCACTTATCAGGGCCTGGGACTGGTTGGTCTCCAGCCCCAGCCTATCTAGCTGTGTTCCAGATGCAGACCGCTAAGCTTCTATTGCACTCAGGAACAATTGATCTTAGGTTAGGGTGACCAGATTTTAACATTGGTAAAGCAGGACAACATGACCAGGGGTGGGGCGGGGCAGGGGACAGGGCAGGGCAGGGCCTGACAACAGTGTAAACTTTGATAAGCAGTTCTGGATAACCACTTCTCAGCAGTTATTTGTTATTATTACAGTTTAACATAAAATTAACAAAAATAATATAAAACTCATATTCTGGCGAAATAGCCACGTGGC